>CM024799.1:1106119-1191119 GCA_014281875.1 Nibea albiflora | reverse complement strand
AAATCACATGGATTCATATTGTTGCACTTTGCAGAAAAATATAGCTGAAATGTTTCATAAACACAATTTTTCCCTTTTTGTAAAACTCCAGTCTTCTATCCTTTTTAGTGTTTCTGAGTCCGTACATAATATTTCTGCACAAACTATTATTGGATGATAATTTGTGACCTGCTGTGAATGTACTTACTTCTTCCAGATTGGCTGTATTTTATGTTTTCCTGCTGGATTTACGGGAACAAGAAGACTTCTTCTTGCCATGAGAGTTTGTACACGACCAGTACACGAGGTCACGTTATGTAACTGTAACTTAAGTCCTTGAACCACACAAAAGTGTGTTTTTCTTTCTCAAAGTGAGTGATGTTAAATTAATGAATGTATTGAGTTGTCTGTAATTAAAGATAATCTGACAAGAATCACAACTGTCAAAAAAAATATATGAAGTGTCAGAACTTGGGCAGAAGAAAGTGTCTCTCACAGTAAAGCTGCCAGTGAACATTTGGTTGCTTTCCTGTTTGTTTTCCAGGAAACGGGAGGATTGTAAAACTCCCACTCGTGTCTTGCACCATCTCCTCTTGATTTGTGATTCCTTTCTTTCAAGTGGAGCCTTTATAACTCCACGTTTGCTGCTTTTCGCTCAGTTGAGCCGACATCATGGTGTCAGAGAAGAACGTTCTGGTGGCTGCTGCTCTCGTCTTTGCCCTCATTGCACACAGTAAGTTCATGTTGACACTGTTTGCTTCGATTTGTCTGTTCAGATTGTGTTCAGGTGCATGTGTGTTCTTTAAATGTTACAGAATAATTTATTCTTTGCTCTGTGTTCTCTTTTTAACACATAGCTGACTGACCTTTGAATAACTTTTGAAATGCTAAAGTGCCCCTTCCACCCTCTCACACTCTTTGTGTGTTACTGTGTCTTTATTTGGTGATTTCAGGTGAGGGTATAATCGGGGGCAGAGAGGCAGCGCCACACTCTCGGCCCTACATGGCCTCCATCCAGGTGCAAGAAGGAGAGAATCTGAAACACGAGTGTGGAGGGTCTGTGATCGCAGATCAGTGGGTGATGACTGCAACACATTGTCTGCTATCAGGGTGAGGCAAGCGTCTTCTAACCACGATGAATGTAGTTTGTTATGTGGGAAAGAGAAAGTAAAAGATGACGAATGATAAATGATATTTGGTCCCAGGAGACAGCACAGTATTTTATAGTTGTTTTCCGTATGAGATATCATATCATTATTATCATATTTAGCCATAGGGTCTCTTAATAAGAGGAAATATGTAACAGTACAGTATTCATGTGCTCTTTTCACAGGTCAGCAGGGAGGAAAGTAGTGCTGGGTGTCCATTCTCTGAGTCAACATGAAGAGACAAAGCAGACGTTTGATATTTTGGAATATTACACTCACCCAGACTTCAATGTGTTGAATTATGATAATGACATAGCTTTAATTAAGGTAAATGTTGTGTAAATTTATGACCTTGTTCTTTTTGTGGGGCACAAACCAACAACAGCGTTCTAAGATTTAGAGATGAAGCCCGTCAAAAAGTAACTTTCTGTGTGATTTTTGCAGTTGGATCGTCCATTTAATGCCTCTGAGGCTGTTAAAGCCGTGGAGTACCTGCAGACAGGTGGCACAAACCCCACCGTGGGTGTAGAAGTTGAGGCAGCCGGCTGGGGGTCCCTCGATAACTTGATGGCCAGACCAGACAAGCTCAAAGAGGTGGTCATAGAAGTGTTCAGCTCAAGTCGGTGCAAGCGCAGCGACTACTATGGCAGAATGTTCACCACCAACATGATGTGTGCACATAAATTATGCCCAGAGCCGTGCAATCAGGCGCAGAAGAAAGAAGACACGTGTGACGTAAGATTTATTTCTCCCCAGCAGCAGTCACTGATCTGTGTCCAGGTCATATCACCTTGTTTACTATGTTAACATGCTAACTTGTGTTTCATCATATGTAGGATTCTGCACCTTCATGCTCTCTGCTTGTCTTCTTGCTCTCTCAGGGTGACTCTGGAGGTCCTCTGCTCTACAATGGCGTTGTGGTGGGGATCACCTCCTACGGAGGGACGAAGTGTGGCCAAATTAAAAAGCCTGGAATTTACACCATTGTCTCCCATTACACTGAGTGGATTAATAGCACCATGGCCCTGCAGCAGCCCACTGCAGCACCAGACCAGAGCAGTTAAATAGTTCTTTAGTGGCAGCCATGTTTGTGCCATGTTAGTCCTGCTGCTAATGTGTTTATATGGTGTGTGTGAGGAAGTGTTCCTTTCTCATGTTCAGCTAATGCATGGCTCTAGAGATAGATCAGTTCAACAAATAACCACTTGTACAAAGTTAGATAAGCCAGAATCATATTTCATATATTTCATGTATTTCATGTTACATTATAAATGGATTAATAAAATACAACTGATCACACTCAGATGTCCTGACTGTCTGTTTAGTATCTTGTGCAATGAGCATCAGCTGCAGTACAATAAGAATGAGCTAAAACATCAACACAGGAGGTTTCAATGTTTCAACATTATTCATATGTTTAATATGTTTAATAAGTCATCAGGAACAGAAACCAATAACCAAAATCTAAACAACTTTAACATTAGTCTCGTTGTTTTTAAGCAGTTCTTGTAGTTTGTTGACAGCTGAGTACGTCTGAAGGATTCGAGGAGGCGTTCGAGGAGGCGTTCGAGGAGGCGTTCAAGGAGGCGTTCAAGGAGGATATTGTTATGCAATCAAGATATCAACAAGTAAATGTCATGAACTTGTCAGAAGGTCTTGCACTGAAATGTAAATAAAATCTGCAGCTGTGCTTCTTTTCCTCTTCTCTCAGATAAACAAAGTATGAGTAACTCCTAACGTCTTCTGCTCTTCACCACCACCTCCATTACTAATTTGTTTTATTTGAAAAATGTAATAATCATGTATGATTTGCTAACCAACCTTGATTGGCTGTGTTGGTTGGGCATAGATTTCCTGAGAGTTGAATGCATATGTCAGTAGCCTGTCTGTTAATCCTTCTTAAGTTGAGCGTGTGGCAGTTTTCTTCAAACAAACTTAAAAAATATAAAAAAGACATTTAAAACATTTGCAATGTAATTCAGTGCATAATTCCCACAGGTCTGATCCCACTTGGTTGAATAACTCTCTCTAACAAAAACAAATTCATGATATTAAATTCAGGTCTGTTGCATTAATTATGTGCCTGTGCGTATACCGTACAAATCAAGCGTCTCTCAGTAAAGAGTTCACCTCCAAAGCTCCCTCCTTCCCCTCCTCAATCACTTTCTTCCTCTCCTGGAGCTCCTGCGCAGAAAATCTCTTCACTCCGTGGGAGCGGCCTCCATGTGAAGCTACCAGTTTGTTGATTCCCGAGAGCAGGTCTTTCACCTGAGGATAGCTCAGAGCATTGTGGGATGTTGTGACATTCAGCTCATAATAACGGCTCCCGCACTTCTGGATGAGACCCTGCAGGGCTGCATGGGCCCCGGTCACATAGTCGTTGATCTTTTGAGGCCTGTGCTGGTTGCCGTCAAAGCGAACGAAGAGGACAATTGCATGCTCGGCGAAGTCTCGTCCAAAGATCTTCTGCAGGTGCCCGAGCATTTCACACTCCCCCTGGGTGAAGCGTCCCATTTGGAGCACCAGCAGGTAGACATGGGGTCCAGGTAAGGACAAAGCCAAGCAGTCCTTAACCAGTTCCAGATTTTCCACCCCGTCCTCGTCCCACAGCTCAGGAGTATCCACCAGGATGAGTTTCCTTCCTGCTGCAAACACCTCCTTTCTCTCACAAGACAAGGTGGACTGAGGGGGTTCCTGACCAGACTCGTTAATTGAGTATTGATTACCTGCTCTCTCTAGAATTAGATTCAGAGCAGAAGACTTCCCACTGCCAGAGAGCCCCAGCAGGATCAGTGATATCTTGTTTGTGTCATCATCTTAAAGCCAAAGAAGAAACTGGTCGTTAGAAAGCATTTCCAGAAAGATCTGAGCATGAAATATTTAAACAGGAGGCAGAAAATAAGAAAACTCACACCTGTAAACAGACATCTGGCCATATTTCTTACAACCTTTAATGTGTCATTTGATGTTAAAGTGTGAGTATTTATTTTAGCATTTTGTATGACAGAATAGTTGATACTGATTATGAGTGATGAATGTTCAGATCAATGTGTAACTCTATCACCCCCTAGTGATGAAGTTGCTGCATCCAAATGTGTCAAAGTAATGTTTGGAGTAGAGGAAAGAGATGAATCTGCTTTAAATAATGGATGGATTGATTTTATTTATGTGGCCTTATGTCTTGATTTTCATACATTTTCTATAAATCTTGCTAAGACAAAAAATCTGCTTAAGAGCTCAACAAATCACTGTCAGACATCCAGAACTGCTTACCATCAGCGGCGCTCATCTGGAGGTGCAGCGTGGCTCTGTGGCTTATCACAGCTTCCTCCAGGCTCTCCCTCTTTGTCTCATATTGTTTTTTTTCAGCTGCTTCCTTCTTCCTTTCCTCAGCATGTTTTGCCTTTAGCTCCTCCATTTCTTTAGCTCGCCTCTCCTCGTGGAGTTTAACCAGCTCCTCAAAGGCCTGCTCCTTCTCGGCGGCCTCCTGCACCTTCTGTCTCAGCATGTTCATGGCCGAGTCTTCTGTGTTCCTTTTCCTGGCCTCGGCCAGCATATTCTCCGTGTAGCCGGTCACTCCGTTCTCACTCAGCATGTAGTCGACCATCTCGAGCAGAGCTTGCAGTTTGTCGCCTGCTGCAGATGATGGGATTCGGCAGTATCTTCCATCACACATATTAATCAAATCCAGTAGGCTGTCATCGATTGTGTCAGCAACATTTCCATCTTCCAAAGAAAGCACGACCAGGTATTTTACAGCTTCAGCTCCAAAGTGTGCCTGCAGTATCTCTATCATTCTTCTTTCCCTCTTTGTGTAATGTCCACCTTGGATCAGCAGCAGAAATGTACTGATTCCATCTGCACAAGACTTAAAGCAGACATCTAGTGCCTGGCTGATGCCTTCCTCTGTCATGTCTTGTTTTAAATCTGCATAGTGCAAGCTGATCAGGCGGCCATCCACTGTCAAGTCACAGATTTGAACTGATCCCAGAGAACTGAAGGTTAACTGGGAATGTTTCTCCTCAGAAACATCCCGTGGCAGAGATTTGAAAGAGAACCACTGCTCCACTGTGGATATGACCACCATCAGCTGCTTCGTGGTAGTTAAGCCGTCTGCCAAACAACAGAGCAATGACTTGTGAACATTATCGCCAAGTAAAAATATGAGTTTGTCTAACTGTTCTAATATTTGTGATAAACTAACTGCAACTCAGTTACAAAGCATTGAAATAGAAAACACAAATTTGACTTACTGTGTGACATACTGTGTGTCTTTTGCAGGTGCTCTCACAAAGCACGGGTCTGAGATCCTTGTCAGGTCAAGATAACAGCAGAAACTGGATCCTCTGGCTCTCCAACAAACATAATGAGGGCAAAAAAGAAATAAGCTCCTTCCTGATTGCAGCCTTTCACGTGTCACCGGTAGTTTTGTTGTCAAGGAAGTGCATTCCACAGCTGAGATGCTAATCAGATGCATCTTACCTGTTCTTCATGTTATGGTTGAGTTGTATCAAAAAGACTTCCCTTTCCTCCACAAGCACGGATACTTTTGTGCACTTTGTGAAATTCTGCAGCATGTATCCATGCTAACAACACTCACACACTCACATGAAGTCACTTGGGGAGATTAAAGGGATTCCCCTGACATAAACCAACCACCACCAGTCTAACACCAAGCCGAACACTCACCTTAACCAGAAACCACATTCACTTTAATGGTAATCTCACAGTGACCAGCCTTCAGTGAGTAGGCCCCCATATAATGTGCCTGTGAAGAGATTTCTGTCCCCATAATGTGAACTCAGTAGTAAAAGGTCATATCAGAGGTCACATTTTAAACTGAACCATGATGGAAATGTGCAAACTCTCAGTCTGCTGGCCTGGTTCCGTTTCCTTTTCCTACATCAAGCTGCTGCCCTCTGCACAAGAAAGCCAGTCTGATGGGCATCCTGTGATTGTTACTTGTTTGCATGAATGCTGAATCAGCCTCACTGCAGATACACAGTACAGTATATCTTAGTGACATGATGAAATGTGATCCACTGTGCCTGTGAAATGCGTTAAAGTGGACAGAAAAGGAACATTTGCAGAAAGAAAGAAAGAAAAAGCAAGTACCGTCTGTATACATTTATAAAATAACTATAATACTGATTGAACATGTGTATTGTAACAGTGGCACACACAGTATGAAGGAGTTCCCCTACACACACAACAGCTGACATTACTGAGGGATTGCACCATCTCCCCGCCGCTGTCAAGACGGCCCAAAACAAGGCGGCACTACAGCCTGAAACGGGGGAAACCGTAAGACAAGCACGGAGGCATTCCGTTTTGTTAATCGGCTAATTCCTTCTAATATATAAAAATGCCATATAAGTAAAATGTTTTGGAAATAATAATAATTTAGAGGCTTATACTGTCACCTTTACCCCGAGAATATCATTAGGATATTCCGAACACCCCTAATTATGAAGTGGTTCGCTCCGTTGCTATGCTATCCTGTGTAGACATTCTCCAGGGTGATGGAGAAGATGTAGTTTCTCCGGCCTGAAAATACAAACACGGTGTTTGAATCATTCTGCGAGCGGTGACTGTAAAAACACAATGGCCGGTATCAGGAGAGTTAACGGGAAATTATCGGGAGTGAACCCAGCTGTCAGGTAAACGTTAACGTCGAGTTATGCTGACGGAAAACGCTTCAGCGAAGCTAACGCGGCTAACGTTAGCTCGAGCCGCCGTCCGTTATTTGACGACGTTCAAACATCGTTATTAACGGTAACGGTAACGGCGACAGTAACGTAACGTTAGCAAAGTGTTTATCCGGCTATACGCTGTAACGCTGGTCATGCTGCGTCTTTATTGTAGCTCGAAAGCTAAGGCAACCACACGAACCTCAATCAAATCAACATAAAACATTAAGCTAACGTTACTCAACGTTAATGAAACGTTTATACTGCGCCTAGTTCATAATTAACGTATGCTAAATAATCTCATAACTGATGGAGAATTCCAACCGTTAAAACGGTGTCATGAATTATATTTATTATTATCAGGTGTTTATATATTTGACTGATCATACAGATTCTTATTTAATCCATTTATTCTCATTTGTAAACCTTCAGCTGAAGTTTGACACATAAAATAGTTCAGCTGTCCTGATCATACAAACTCAAGCAGTACACAGTATCCAGTACACGGTATCCAGTACACAGTATGCAGTACACAGTATGCAGTACACAGTATGCAGTACACAGTATCCAGTACACAGTATCCAGTACACAGTATCCACACGTTAAAATTAACCTGAGATAATTACATGTAAATATGTACAGAGGAATTAAAACATTTGCATAGATGATAAATATATAACTGGGTAAAGAAGTTAACCTGTGCTAAACATCTATACAAAAACTATGTAAAAAGTGGCTGTTAGTGACAGTTATGAACTCTTCTGAAGTTAAAGTTAATAACTACCAAAGAATATGAACTCATGTATGTTTGTATTGTTCCATTTTCAGCTGCGGTCGCCTGCGGCAGGTTCAGTCTCTGCTCTGTGAGGGTGGCACTGCCTCTCCTGATGGCATCCTGTGCTCTCTCGGTATGTCACTTTGTTATTTTTAACCTTGATTTCTTCATGTGGCTCGGTGAACTGCACACATGCTATGAACAGATGGTGAATAAAACAATTAATGTGACACTGGTTATTCCAACACAGCTGATGAATATTAATGTTGTCTGTGTATTTCAGGAATTGACAGTCGATATAACGAGGGCTGCACTGAGCTGGCGAAATACCTGTTCTATGGACTGTATGGAAGAAATCAGCTGAATCTGGAACACGCCCTGCTTGAGGAATTTCCTGAAGAAATGTTGGATGGTGAGTTTATCCGAATGTTGTTCACTCAATTTTGAATCATGTAATTATTGCGCCTGCTTTAGTTTCTACTTTCTCTGACACATGACTTGTCTGCTCTTCAGATGTAATCTTGCTGATCAAGGCGGAGTGTGTTCATCTGTACTGCAACCCAATGAACTACAGTTACCTGTTGCCCTACGTGTCCCACTGGAGGAACCTGCATCTCTACTGCATGACCGAGGCAGAGGTTAAAAGCTACAGACCTATCATTCCTGTTAAAGACACTTCCTGTATGCTTATTATGCATGTTGACTGACAGCCTGGCTGCAGTTTTAACCCTTGTAGGTTACTATCAACCATTTTGAGCTTAAATATTACACCTTATTTGCACTGGCTGTACAGTGAAAGCATCAATATCACCGTGTGTTCTAGTTTTTAGTGTACCTGCAACATGTGCACAGGTGGCTCTACCTTTTTCAGCACTAGTTATCAGATCTGTGTCATTGCTGGGTATCATGATTGTTATTTTCCTTCCTCCACTCACAGTATGAAGACGAGGAAGCAGCAGAGGAATTCAAAATCTCCAGTTTTGTTACAATGGTGCAGGACTGCTATCGTATCGGAGTACCTTACAGCGCCCAGGGTACATGTCATCACATTTTAATGTCCACGTTACACACGTGTTAAAGAGCTGGTGACATTACATGCCACTAAGCCAGAATACAACGTAGTTTCACTAGTTTCAACGTGACAGCGTGCATTCACTGAGTAATTACACCAGCAACACAAGTAATTATACCTGCTCTGCTGTTATTTTTAGGACACGTCCAGAGGTTTGATATGTTTATGGTGGAGAAGTGGCCCCTCATTCAAGCGTTTGCCCTGGAAGGCATCGGTGGAGGAAGCTTTTTTACCGTGAAATACAAGGTAGCTCTTGTAGCAGAGTTTAAACATAACTCATGTAAAGCTGTTAGTGTACTGAACTGTACTGTACTTTGCTTTTCCAGCTGATGGACATGAGTGAGAAGCTGTGGCAGGTTTACAGCAGACTCGACCCAGTCTCACTGGATACTGTCTTCACTGAGGTAACACCGAGTTTCTTTTTTCATCAGCTGTTCAGACTTGGACAAAATTCTTTCCATGACAAGGCTTACCTGTCACTTCTAGACTTGTTTTAGTCACTCATAAATGATGATGGCTGATCATAAGTCATATTTAGTATATGAACATCAGTGTGATACATCCTCTGACCTTGGTGTTGTTTGCTGAATTTGTAGGACTTGGTCCACTTTGAGAAGCAGTGGAGTAGCTTTTTCTCCAGTATGGACCTGGAGAGCCACCTCTCCATCTTGGAGCTCTCTGAAGCACAAGCAGGAGAGGTACGTTTATTATGTTATCAGTTATTCCTACCAAACCATCTCAGGACAATAAGAATCATATTCTGATGTAGTAATTATTAATTGTGTGTAATGTGTGTCCTCATCGTCCACAGGCATTCCGCACTTATTACTCTCATGGACTGATCTCAAGCAACATCACAGATAAAAGGTATTCTTTGTCAGCAATGTCTAAATACTGAAATCATTTTCACTTACAGTGAAGAGTACAGTGTTTAATCAAATGTTTCTTTTTCTTTATTTCAGTAAAAGTCAGCAGCCTTTTGTGTTGTTTGGGAAGCATTCTTCTCTCGAGGATTTGGAGAGTTATTCGTTCAACTTTCCCTCAGAGAGTCATCAGGTCCGCAACACAGGGCCACGAGGTTCTACAGCCAGACACATGGTGAGATACAAAAAATAAACAGTATGATGTGAAACACCATAAACTACTTAAGTTACTGTAGCATCAGTATTAAGAACCTGCCAACATTAGGCACTGAATTAGGGTTATCTGTGTCTTTAGTGAAGTAGAAACACGGTATGAATCAGAAGAACCTTCTTTTGTTCACTAGGTTCTGCAGTGTGTGGCTCCCAAAGGACCTCTAGCCTGCTCTCGAACTTATTTCTTTGGGACCACCCACACTCCATACATCGGTGAGGTTTTACTTTGTGACTTACAATGTTTAATATTGATCTACTGCATATGTGTAAAATTCAGAGTATTTGCCTTTTTATTATGTTGGTGGATTTTATTAATCCAGATCTTAAAGCAGTGTTAACTAAGCCTCTTGCAGGAATGGTACAGTTGTGTTGCATGGAGTTAAATGCAGGTGCAGAGCGGTTTTAGCTGCTCTGGGTTTAAGTGTAATATGAGGAAGCCTTATTTGTTTCATGAGTATCTCATTTGTTTACACTTGCTGTGTTTCGCCCACAGGAAATGAAAAAAACACAGAGCAAAAGAAAACACAAGTCTTGTAAGTGATTTAATTTGGATCTCATAATTAATATTTTCCCTGTAAGCTGTTATAGCTGCTGTTAATTGTTTAAAAAAAAGTCTGAATCAAAGACTTTTTTCTCCAGACTTTTGTCAGAGATTTATTCAGCTGCTATTCAAGCCGTCCTTTCAGGAATCAAATGCTACTCCTGTACCACAAGCGCTACCAAGGTAAGAAGAAAAGAAACACCTATTTGAATCTTTCAGCGCGTACTGTAGCACAGAGAGTCGCTCATTAATCAATGTTTGTTATTGCAGGCTAAGGATGTGGCAGAGAACACTTTTCTTTTGGCTTTGGACTCGATGAATTTGAGTCAGTACCGCAGTTCTCTCAGGTACAGATTGATTTTGGTTTGTCCACCGTACGAAACTTTCAGTCAAGCCTGAAATGAATCGTTCGATTGTGTGTTTTCTCTCCTCAGGTCCAAATGTGAATTCAACATTCAAGCAGTGAATAAGCAAGGAAGGTATGTGGTAACTAACTAACTAGCCCTCTTTGGTCATTTGCAGGTGATTTTATTTGACACACCTCCTTCATTTATTATTATTTATGATTCCAGGATCATTCCTCTGACTGATGAAGAAAGCCGCTATGTTGTGAAAACAGTACGTGAGATGAGCATATTCTTATGTTTTTGTTTGACCAAAGATGAAATGTTTCAGTTTTCCTTCTTTTTATCTTATCTAACTGTACTTGTTTTGTTTTAAGGCCTCCATGACCATCCATGACATTCCAGACCTGCAGTGGGACGACGGGGATCTGGGCTCAGTGGTCTTCTCTGAATCCTTCCTGGAGTCCAGCATCAACATTCAACAGAAAGGTACAATATTGATTAGATTAAGTCTAATTAGAATGGATTGCTGATTGATTCCAGAGAGGAAATTTGATTTAAATAATAAGAAGGACGAATCCACGGGTCAGTTTTGAAACAACAGAGCACTAGTCTGAAAATAGACTATTTCCTGCCCTGAGCATTATATTTGTGATCCGTCTCGTCATGTTTGTCATTCTTCTGCCTCATTTGTTGATGCTTAATTTAGAAAAATGTCCTTTTCTCCTCCTGCAGATGGCACTGTGTCCTCAGACAGCTGCTGCACCATCCTGACTACAACCGTGCCTCGCTATGCATGCTGGCAGGTACGTACAGCATGAAAATATCAGATTAATGTGATAAACAGAATGTTTGCAGACAAACTTAATTAGTCTATCATTATTATTTCTTCCACAGTTAAGAATAAAACATGTTTCATCTTTAGTTTAAAGAATAAATCCTTTTTCCAGCATTGTTAAATTTTATGGTTTCGATGTTTTTAGATGGAATCTGATGTGAAGCTGTCCGAGCAGGCCCAGCATCTTGCTAAGGTGAGTTCAGAAGCCTGATGTTTCCCCTGCAGTGTATGAATTCATGTGACTCCAACATGTGTGTGTCCTCAGCAGAAAGAAGAAGCCACTTGTTTGGGAACTGCTCTGACTGTAGCAGACGCAGCATATGTGTTCTCCAGCAGCCAGCTCTCCACACCTGAAGAAGGTGACACAGTAACCTTTCATTAGTGTAACTGCAGTCTGATCATCGGTTATTAGATTTACCCTGCGAAGTGGACTGCTGTTTTATTTCTTTACAGTATTTCAGTCATACTTAAATGTGACAGTACATTTACAAGTTATTTTTCATATATATATTCTGGTCAGTGTCTTGTGTGTCATTTGAAATGTCTTCAAATGTTGCTCGTAGGGAAAATCGTTTTCTTCTCTGAGGGACTCCTGTTTATCCATTCTCAATATGGAAGCTTCACCCTGTCCAAGGATCACATCAGTACCATCAAGTTCTATGATCCGGTAATATTTACAGTTGCACCATGTGATATGACGTTTTGTTGTTACTTAGTACTTTAATTATTAAGACATCTCTTTATTTGCTTCCCTATAAAACAATGGGAAAACATGTAACATGAATCCATATGCAGCTGAAATTCTGGTACCACTTGTATGACTTGTGTGTCCTCTTATTACCAGGACTCCAGCGCTGTGGCGTCTGTCTTTGTGGAGTATGAGAGCAGCCTGCTCCCCCACCTTCCATTCCCTCTCCACAGCTCTGACCAGTGTCTGGTCTTTGCTCTGCAGCCCCGGTCTAAGAGCCACAGGGCTTTCTATTCCAAGGTAAGACCTTTAGCCTGTGACTCTTCTGACAGGCTTTGAGACTGAAGATACACATGGGCCACCTGTGAGTGATTGAGTTTCTTATCATGCCAAGGTATTATTACTAGTATATTTCCTAAGTGTGTTCCTCACTTGGTTTCAGGTTCTGTCCGTGTGGCAAAACTCTGAATCTGGACTCACTCTGCAAATGGTGGATCAACAGCATCTGACCTGGAACCAGAAAAACATGTAAGATAGCAAGATACATGTCTGTATGCTAGATTCCAGTTTGACTTTGTGCTTGTGACATATTCATTAATTCTCTAACATCTTATTTGATGAAATAAGATCATGTTTAACCAAGCTGTCTGATACGCATCACTGCCTTCGTTAACATAGTTTGTGATTGTGTTAGATAATGAATCAGTCTCAGATGTTATATAAGGTAGAAGTCAAGGTTAACTCAGACGGACTCTTTTTCTCTCAGGCACACCAGACTGCAGAAGCTGCACGACAGTCAGGAGCCACCAGTGGCCAAACGCAGAGGCAGTCTGAAGACGTCATACTCGCAGCTGCCCGAGCAGGACATGTTAGTACACACTCACTCAGTAGAGTGCTTCTCAGTTGGACCAAACTAGTAATAAAACTTGTGCATGTCACGCTGAGAGGAAGTATGTAAGATTATGTAGCTTCGTTATCTGGACCAAAATAAACAGTGCGCACATGCTTTCTTTCCTGCCTGCCTTTAAAAACCAAAAAAAAAAGATGACTACAGGCGAGGATAACTCGGCATGTTGTGGCACCTTCCTAAATCTGTCACCTGGACATCCAGCTGTTTTAAGCAATGGCACCCAAAATAAACACACTGCTTATCAAATGATAAACTTAAAAATGAGTCACTCTCTTTGCACAATTTCTGCATCATCAGTCTGTGTTGTCATCTCTCTCTCTGTTTCAGCAGAGATGGAAACTGAATTTGTGCTTTTAAATAAAGATCAACTGAAAAAAACTGCTGTAAATACAAGTAATGAGAATGAAACATGACTCGTGAAAGCAAATGTTTGCTAGCTGCAAAATGATGGCACTCTTATTTATTCTGCTTTATTCCAGGTTTCTTCAGCACTTTGCTTTGAGTAGCATTGGCCAGGAGCCCATTCTGTATGACCATCTGGGGGTGCTCTTCCCCTCTGCAGCACTGAGGAGTCCAGCCAGCAGTCAGGGAGACAAGGTGAGCATCCTGGATCCCTTTATTTGAAAAATATATTGTGAATATAGTTTCTTGTTCCTTCAAGCAGTCACCTCTGTCGTCCCAAGTTTAGCTGTGAGCTTTGTATTGTGTGAACAGGTCGTCATTACCATCATCACCGGATTGCCAGGAAGCCATAAGAAGAGACTCTGCGACTTCCTGGTCCAGTTGAACAAGGAGCATGGAAGGTGAGAGAGGGTTCATCCATATTATTATTGTTATTATTATTATTATTATTATTATTATTATACAATTCCATCTCATTATGTGTAGGTGGGTGGTGTACAAGCCTGGCCCTGACAGCTGTGACAGCTTCTCAGCCTCTCACCTGCAGCAGTATTTGTCCAGCTTCCTGGAGAGCCAGAGAGGCCCGGGAGGCAAACCCCGTCTGTTGGTGCTCTCCCCTGGGTAAGAAAGCCCACTGATCAGCTTGATACAGCTGGGAACCGAGAAGTCAAGACTCATCAAGGGCTCTGAGTTGAGCTGAGCTGAATGGAAGCTTTCATTTTCACGACGATGTAAAAATATATCTGATGTTCAGTGTCACGAATGCTAACAAATACAAACACAGTATTTGAAGAAATTAGAAAAAGAAAGAAATGATTTATTGCTCTTTGTCAGTTATTCATTTATTTTCCTACTTGTACAGATATACAGATGTTCTGGATGTGGTCCAGGCTGTGCTTTTCCACCCTGACCCAGTTGTCCAAGCATGTTTCACCATCGGGGCTGTAACTGCTTGTGTGGACCCCCTCTCCTCCTGCATGGAGCACAGGTGAAACTTCTTCCTCTAATAGAGGTCTCCACTCTGCTGCTGCTACCAAAACAGGCTTCAACTGCCATAACGTAATGTATATCAGAGAAATTCATCTCCATCAACACCAATCTACTGCTGTTTGTTAACAAAACTCTGCAATATGTAACTGAAGTAGACTGGAAAGAAAGTTTTCATACACTAGAAACTAGATGTGATGGATGGAGACCAAACAAAGACGTCAGTGTACAATTCAAGGTTTACTTTATGTTTGCTGTACAGCATAGATATTTTGAACTTCACTGTAACATAATAACA
This sequence comes from Nibea albiflora, assembly GCA_014281875.1. Lineage (NCBI taxonomy): Eukaryota > Metazoa > Chordata > Actinopteri > Sciaenidae > Nibea > Nibea albiflora. Next base: position 1,176,311 of record CM024799.1, on the reverse strand, counting down.
ATACAGTAAGAAAATGTGGGTACATCTTGTTCTGATCCAAAGACTAACGTTGTGACTCACAAACTAAACACTCAGAGTCCACAATCCTGCAGCTGCTTCACGTGAAGTGACCTTGGCTGCCAGTGTCATTGTTTTTATCAGATTCTTGTATTACGGCTGCACAGTTAATCAAAACATTCTTGAAATTTCAATTTTGGCCAATGGCAATTTTGCCAGGTTGCCAAGAAGCTGCAATTTTTGATGTGCAACAGCAGCATTATGAAGTACTGTAGTGCTGCTGAGATGCTCTGACCTACAAATCTCCAGATGTTTGTTTGGTACAGACCCCAACAAATGTCACATCATCAATCGTTCATCATAGTTTGTTTACAAAAATGATCATTCCTCCTAAACACAAATCATATTACAACCATAATATGTCAAAAATAGTCACAATATAATGATGTTATTCGATATATTCTTTCCATAGCATGCAGCGCTAACAGCCTCTTAAAGAATACTTCACCACCTGTAGGTGTGAAACGTGGCTCTGAAAAGTGTGCAGCTTGTTCCAGAGAACAGCGGTTCAGTCGAGCACGGTTCTCAGCAGTTACAATGGATTCAGTGACCCAGTTTCACAACGAAACGACTCAAATCACTCCTGCAGCACAATCTGCATTCTGCTATCTGTCTGCACGCTCGGCATGTTCATGTGTTTGGAACATACAATAAATATACCATAAATAGCTTCCATTTGTTCCGAGAACTCTTAGCTGCTTAGATTTTTGGCTCACAATCATTGTCAGTAAATGAAAATGTCCTATTTTGCCAAGTTAAAGCAGTTAATTGAGTTAAAACACAGCAGTGACGACCAAGTCGAGAGTTTGATGTTTTCATGTAATATATGGACAGAGCAGATGATGACAGACACGGCCAGACGTTAATAAATTGTCGAAGCACTGGAGATTTCCAGGATGAGGTCAAGGCAGGGTCCCTTTTACAGAGAGGATCACTCCTACATTTAATCTCACTCTGCCTTTGTTACAGGCTTTAGATGTAGCTTACTGAGCAGTCGTAGAGTGACTGAGCTGCTGCACACAATATGACATATCACTCCGGTTAATAGGCTGTTTTCCACTGCACGGCCAGGTTGAGTTGGCCAGTGAGACAAAATAACAACTGCCACCATCTTTCTTCAGCACATATTTAACTGAAAGATGTTACTGGTAACTTGGTTGAAGTATAATAATAAGTCACATTCATCAGTGAGCATGAGAGTCCTCCAGACGAGATGATTGTGTAGTGAGCTAACCTTTAAAAATAAATCTTAAATGTGTTTTGGATCCTGTGCTATAAATTGTGATGATCCTCCAGTCGAAGCCCGACAAGCCTCGCTTGGCACAGCAGTGGAAAAATGTATAATAAAAGGTTTAGTTAGCAATGTGGTTAGCACCGACTTTTCCATTTGAGGCATCTTCAACAAGCCCCCCCATCACTGTCTGATGCCGTAGATTGTATGGAGGTCTACTATGGCGCTAATTGGGTGTGGTTAGCCCAGCTTAGGCTTGACCTGCCTGTCAACCCCCTCAGTATAGCCCCCCCAAATCCCCCAGGTCCACATGCGAGACCAACACGCCCTCCTTAGTGAAGCTCATCAGTCAGCCATGATCCGTTCTTTGTGATGAATGTAGACAGTTCATTACATCAGGACAGGAAAGATAAATGCCTTTCAAATTGCTGATGCCCCGGCCTGCAGGCTCCCTAAGAGCTGAGGGGAGCGTCCGCGGCGGCTGCAGGGGGACTTGGCTCAGAACAGTCATTCAGAAAGTGGCATATAACACTGATTGATTCAAAAACTCAGGATAAATTATGTTAAGATGAAATGAGATTACAGAAAGCTTTTACATTGGGCAGTTGCCAGTCACGGTCATGATGTCATCCTATGAAAAGAGCCTCACGATTGATAGCCAGATTGATAGCCAAAGGCCATAACATGGAATTAGCCTGTTTATTGGTGTACAACTTTGGCAAGCTCTCATTAGTCATGAATAGAGTTATTGTTAGTGATGATATTGTGGCAGGTTAAAATAAAGAAGACTCGTTAACTAAATCAATGAAAACACAGCTCTTGTATGTGTGTGTGTGTGCAAAAATCATTTTCAAAACAATTACTGAATTAAATTTCCATCTGACTGATGGCAGTCTGTTCTCATCCTGACTTCACTGTATATTTATCTTCATTTCATGTCCGTCTGTCTTTCTGTACTTTAGGTTTGCGTTCCCGAAGCTGTTGGAGCAGTGCAGCCAAGGTAAGTCCTGTCTGTGGCACAGAGGACAGACTTACATTATGGAGATCTGAGGAAACACCATATTTATATTCATTGGTATTGATTTTTTTCAGAAGTGTATTGCTCTTTTGGAAGCTGTTCAACACAGCCAGTCCAAACATATATGTCATGCTGTCAGGTCGTATAATCGAACCATTAAAGGTCCAGAAATGTTTGATTTTTATCAAGCTAAGTCGGAGAAGTGACCAAAAATATGGTGATTGTGATCTGTGGAGACACGGCGGTCTTAGTGTCCCACATTGCAGGAGCATTGCAGCATTTGGAGGTTGAGTTTGTTACACAGAACTCACTGTGATGGTGATCAAAACATCACCCGCTCTGCAGTTATTCTCCAGCACTATTGTAGGAGCTCAGCAATAGGTTCAACACCCCATTACCTCAACACATTCATGCTCCTTTGTGTATTATGAAGTGGTTTTTGTTTGAGTTTATTGCCGTCATCCTTGCCATGTTTGTTACTGGAACCAGATAAATCCAAATGTGGGCAGCGGGGAGAAAGTCTGGCTGGGCGGAGCTGAGATTGGATGAGCGATGATAACTACCCGAGTTAAATCTGTCACAGAATTTCTTATTATGCCTTTTATATCGTACCAGTCGTTTCCCCAGAAATTCAGCCTGCAGGTGGATCGCAGCAGCAGCAGCAGCAATGCCAGTAAATCAAACCTAGTGTAAAATCTGCTATTTCTGCAGCGGCTACACAGACGTGGTTTTGTATTTTCAGAAAGGCGAGCCAGTTTTTTTCCTGAAATTCAAATTCCCATTTCTGTGCCTTGTTTTATGTCAGGTATTGTGAGTACAGTGGTGTTCACCGGGCTGACAGCAGAGCAGAAGCACCCTCTCATGCAGCATGTTCAGCAGTTGGTACGCTCTGCCAACCCCACCGCAGCCTTCATACTGGCAGAGAAAGGAGCTGTCACCAGGTAGGCGCCCGCTGAATTGTGATCAATGCCACAAACAGTCATTTAACTGCTTTTATCTGGGCTGAAATATTCACTCCAGGCTGCTTTTTATTCTGCTTCCTGAGTCTGTTGGGGCAGAGCGCTGCTTGGTTAGCACAGTGAAGTGTCAAGAACATTTCTCAAAGCATTCTGTACTAATTTAAAAAAACGATTATGGACAATTTTAGAATTAGCTATGTGGTCATATTTGCATGTTTAATACTAATAATTAATAAACATTCTTCTTGGTTTCTTTTTATCAATTAGGAACGAAGATGTGAATCAGATATTTTCAGAGAGCAGCTTCAATGAGCCGCAGATGCTGAGAGCACGTTATGTCCTGTACCCTGGATGGTAAGACCCTCATCCTGAGTTCTCCTCTGCTGGTTATGACCCCCGTGTGTCCACACTCAACCCTTGGCCGCTGAGCGACAGATTGGGGTTGATTCCTGCTCCTGCGTTCCTCTGTCCTGCCTCGCCACCCTCCCTGCGGTTTAATTGCCACTCGGCTGCAGCGGTGAGGGTATCGGCCGCTGATTGCTGTAAAGCCCCTCAGGGCATCTTGTGTTCTATCACCAGCTGCCTCCTGGCAGCACAGTAACAAGCTGTTGGTCATGCAGTTGCCATGTATACAGAGGGGGTCTCCTTCCCTTTGGACCTGGTCCAGTCAGCCCTCATGCCACAGTGGTCAGCCTAATATGAACCTCTGCTAAATCCTCCCATCAGATCACACACTGGATATCTGGCCAGAGTCTTTAGATTGTGTGTGTGTTTGGGATGCTTCCTCTGACACGTCCGCTACTCTTTGACCAAGGCAGAAATCTTCTTCACCTGCTGATCAGAGTATCTGCATTAACAGATTCCTCATCCGCTTCCACAGTGTTACCAGCGGATCGCACACACTGGCCTCCTTCCTGTGGGCAGCTGGTAGAGTCAACAGCTTTCCAGCCAAAAACAAAATGTAGCACAAACATTTGGCTTGCTCTAGATTTAACTTTCTCACCATTTGTGTAATGTGCATGTGTTCTGTGTTTCAGGTGCAAAGGCCGCTTCTTCTCTGGTTCGGGCTCTTTGGTCCTGACCCAGCAGCGCGTCGCTTTCAACCGGCCCCTAGAGAGGCCTCTATTTGTCGCTCGCTGTAAAGGTGAGATGGAAAAGAATTCTCTCGCACATGACAGAAGCTCCAGATATGAGCTGGCAGCGTTTGAGAATGATTACATAAGCCGCCTTTCCCTCCAAATATGGAGACAACTGAGGTCTCAAAGTAACTGTCTGCAGTTGCTGTAAAATAATCTGTATTTTCTACTAATGATGTTTGTTTTTCAGGAACATTTGAACAGCTTGTTTCTCAGTTCTAACTTCTAAAACTTTCATAATTTCTCTGTAGCGCTCAAGTCATCAGTGAGGCCGAACCCCTTCCGAGGAAACGTGTACAACGTTTGGGGGAAAGTCCGATTTTCTGGTAGGAGTTACATATTCCATTTTATTTTTGTCTTTTGAAATTCATTGACATGTTTGCTAACTCTTCAGATTAGATTTTGAATTCCAGAGAACTTGCTGTTGTTAAGCATCACTAAACACATGTGACTTCTTTCCCTGGTATATATTTGATCTGTATTTGCGTTTCCCAGTTTTGGGAATGTGTTAGAGAAAAGGTTGCCCTCAAAGGCAGGCAAGAAGCTCCCAACGGTAGGAATACTGCTCGGTTGTTGCTCTGGTGTCTGGTGTTTAGAATTCAGCTCATAGTCCACCGGTTTGGTTTCCTCACATAGTTTTCTCACTCTTTTTTCATTTGAAGACCTTTGTAGAGTCGTTGCATGAGGAGAGAGTGCAGGTGTCTGTGAGGAGATGTGCAGAGAGCGTGCAGATATTTGTAGAAGGGAAGATACAGACGTGTGGAACGAGTGTGGAGACTGGACTGTATGATTCTTATCCCAATCCTCACATTCCCCTAGTGTGTATCTCAGTCACCGTCTGTAGGGCAGTGTATCATTTACATCACTTTATATTTATATTTTACTTTATTTTAATTTTCCTATCAGCTGTTGCACCTCCAGTACATATTTTACATTGAGTGAAGACATGTTTTCTCCTGTTTGTTTACCACACACGTGAGTGCTGTGAGCCATTTTGGGAACAGAGAGGTTGTATGGATGTTATAACATTAACACCCCGCCAACACCATGCTGTTACCATATGAAGCTGCCGTAGAAGGTGTTACACAAGGTGTGAACGGTATGTGTGACTTGGATGTGAGCCCCTTCATCTCTGGAACCTCCAGGCTCAGACCAACTGATGGATGTGAGCTACAACACAGTGAGCGGGAGCCTGAGCATTGTCCCAATCCAGAGCGCTGACCCTCTGACCCCGGGCCCCAAAGAGTCCGACACCTCCTGCTTCCTGATCTTTGATGGCGTTGGCCTCACCGAGGACGGACTCAAGGACTGGCTGAGGCTGTGTGCCAAGGAGGTACGCATTTAAATATTTAAATCGTGTTGTGTATAAAACTATTGTTGTGGGTGTAAAGAAAGGAGCTGTTGTTTCTGTTACAGCGACAGTTAAAGAAGCCGAGGAAGACTAAAAATACCCTTTCACCACAAGAAATCAAGCTCATACACGTGAGTGTGTTTATATAATAACATTTGGATAAAATGTCTTTTTATATTTACCATGGGTGCGTCTGGAAGCGTGTACAGGTCCAGTTTGTAGGATTTATTGCCATCTAGTGGCGTGTATAGATTACGACCAACTGAATACAGTGTGGCGCTCAAGGTGAGAAACTACAACGAACACAAAACCAGCATGAAACCTGAAATGCAGATGAAAATGTCTCATTCTAAATGAATGAATACATACATCGTGAATTTCATATTTCATTTCTGCCAGTGGATCCTCATAAATGTTGCACGCAGGCCTCTAAAGCCGCTCTGTGGCGTTGACTAGGAGCAATGTTTTTATGAGTTGGCACCTGCTTTGTTTGTGCCTATATTGAATTACTAGCATGCACGCAATGCACAAATGCACTTCCCCGCTGGTCGTTTGAAGCTCGGCGGCTGAACGAAATTCAGCAGAGCGCCAGCAAAAAACAGAGAAGAAGAAAAGCTCCAACGATGTCAGCAAGGATGTAAAAATGCACAAAATCTATATTTTTAAAAGGCTGCAGGAATACATGGATATATATTTAGTGACTGATGTTAACTCCACAGGCTACCGTTTATTGTCAATGAATCACTGCAAGAGCAAAAGAAGTTTACGATCTCTGATACGTCCTCACACATGCCGATGTTCTCTTGGTGGTCTGCTGCTTTTTTGTTTGTTTGCAGCTCTTCCTTATCTTCTAAGACTGCTTTGGCCTTTTTCAGTCGGTAACCTCGACTGAACTGATATTCTGTGTTTCTGTTTAGATCACCAGACACTTGGACCCTCTACCACCAGGCTACTTCTACAACGGTTATCAGTATGTCGACATCTTTGGAGAAAAACGGACCCTTCATCCCAGTATCCTTTTCAAAGTGCTTACTGTCTCATGTAGAGAATTCATTAATGAATTGAGTAAAGATAAATTATCAGCTGATCATGAATCACGCAGGCCGTGTGCTGACCGTGCTGCTGTTCGCCTTACATTGCTGTCACTGCAGACATGGAAGAGTTCATTAAAGACTACATCACAGAGGCCAACAAAGAGATCGAGCTATTCAACCGTCAGCTGGAGCTGCAGGGACAGCCTGACCTGTTTGATCCATGATGGAATCTGTCTGTATGCCCACTGCCTCCATTTGTCTTGTTTAAGGGAACCACTGTGGGAGGGACAGGGAGGGCTCCGGGGTCATGTACCAAACACTCCACTAGAATGGTCAATGTGTGTTCACACCACGTGTATCTGCTGGAACGCTGCATCCATTCATGATCTACGTACTATGTCACTTTGTTTCCTGATCTGGTGAGTCCAAGTTACATCACAGCTGTTTGCCTCACTTTCTGCTGCAGCGCCGCAGACTGTACAGTCAGCTGTGCGGCGAGCTGGGTGTCATTTATCAAATAAAAGTGGTCATTCAAATAAAGACCCGTTTGTGAAGAGATGAGACAAATCTGAAACATAACGTAACATAAGTCTGCGTCTATAAACCGATGTGATTACGCCACTAAGCTATGAGACTTTCACAATTGAAGGGAATTTCCATCCGCACACTCCTACAGCTTGTGCGTTTCTGTTTATCACAGTTGGCAAATTAATGCCTCTATTTCTGGACAGGCATGGATAGCCGTGTGATTCTGGTGGGCTCCCTGGTGGGGTTTCTCAAGAATCGCTCCTCCTCTGTTGTCACCCAATCCGTGGCCCACCTGTTATCTTGTCTGCGTGCCACGCTGCAGCAGAGGGAGCGCTTGGCCATAGAGCTGTAAACATTGGACAGGCTGTTGGCTGCAGACAACTGATGAATGATGCCATTAATCACATAGCTAAACGCCGTCCCAGTGCTTTATTTTAAGACTCCTAAAGTGAGTCTAATGAAGGTGCAATAAAGCAGACTTCAGTCCCTGCAGCAAGGAGTTGTAAAACAGCCGAGGCCATCAAGAAACACACAGAATGACTGAGGTCACATGTCATCCAGAGGCTCTGTATTCTGTTCATTCTAATGCTGCTAGTCAACGGTGAGAAACCACGTAGACACACATTGAAGCTCAGCCTCAGTGCAGTCAGGTGTGGATCACTCATTTCACCATTTTGGTCCAAATGTTCATGTGTTGTTCCAAGAAGAACATTCCCACCTTGTTTTTAATGTTTTTCGGGTTGGACGAGGGGAAACGATAGAAAAGTGTTTCTTTAGGTTTGTGTCGAGCCTTTAGTGAAAGTCTGAGGCTTCGTGTCGATGGTGTGATGTTGCAGAGACTCAGACTTTATGTCTGGTTTGGATGAGTAGTTATTCTACTGTCTGCTCTGCGATCGTGTGTCACACTGACGTTCTATGCATGTCTTCCTCTCATCAGGGTTCCTGCACTGGAAAATCCTCCAAATTCTATAACAAAGAAAATGTCAGTAGAATTGTCAGCGTGTTGTCATTTGTCATCACAGCTGCATATTGTGAATTATAATAATGAAGCACGTGTAGGAACCCTGGTACAGTCTCTGGATTTGATGGCTTTCATTCATTATGGGGTCAGCAGTGTACACGCAGACTAATTATCAATCTTTGGACGCTACGTTTGTCCGAGTGACAAAGGAAGTTATTATTTAACACACACAGAAACGTGCACGTTCTGCTGCTACTACAATGATACCATATGTCACATTAGCCTTTGTACGCTGCTCTAAAAGAAGCGGCTGTGTTCAATAAGTACTGTGAGATTTTAGCCCGTCTGATAAGAGAGGAAGGGTGTTTCTGCTAAGAGCATATTTTAAGTCCATAATCTGAGTCCTTAGCAGAGGAGGGGGATGCTTGCTAGCGAGGTGAGCACTTATTCATTGTTGTAAGATCCAGATATTGTTAGATCAGTGGTGACCTCAGTGTATTTCGGGTTGCTGTTCACAGCTGTCAACAGCCAGTAAAAGTGAAAGAATCAATAATTTAGTTTTGAGCTGGCAGACAAACGGAGTGATAACATTGTTAGCAAGTTATTTTCCCTCAGATGACCCGTCAGGATCCGTGCAGATTCAGATTGACACTGCTGGCCTCATCCGTCCACTCTGACCTACTCAAGCCATACCATCTTATGCTAGATGTGCCACTGTCTTATACACCAATAACACGATGCATAGAATAGCACATAGCATTGAAGTAAAGCCTCTAACATATATTAGCCTGGCATGTTCCAGCCAGTAAAAGAGGGGAGAGGAGGAGCTCGCCCCAAGTGACTCATTCCATGAGCTCCTCTCTCACTGTCCTCCTTTAATCTAGAAGAGAAGTGCAATTGTACCTTGTGTTTTTCTATATTCCACTTACGGTACCCTCGAAAACTCTTTAAGGACAAAGCCGAGCAAACAAATGAGCTGCTAAATTCTCCGTCTCTCTCAGTCTGTGGTCTGCTGGAGTCTTAACAACGACTGATGGGTTTTACCAGTGAGTGATTCTAACAGGACAACATGGAACATAAATCCTCTGCTGACAAAATGAAGACTGTTGTTTAGGCTGCATCCTCTGTTCAGTGTTTCAGAGATGCACTCAAAGCTGTCTGCAACAGTTGCTGTCGCTCTGTAGTTATGTAATACTGCAGAGAGTTACCTTGATTGACAGTGAAATAGTTGTGAGGCTGACATATGGAAAACCTGCGGGACGTGTCAAAGAGCAGAGAACTGACACTGTAATTGGTCGAGGTATCAAAAGGCGGTCCTTAAAGAGGCGAGGGTTACGTAAGATGTTTGTGATATTTAAATGAAATTACCACTAACGTATACACACACACACGTACACGACTACTACTACTACTAAGTACGTCTACACTATTTTGCATGTGTTGAGATGTCATGTGAATGATGACATATATTCTGACAACATTGCCTTTCACCAAACTGGTACAGCAAAGAGAAATAATCACATTTATTTTACATATCTGCTATGAGAATTTGAATTACCTCGAAACGACAAATAGTATTTTTGTAAGAAAGTGAATTGAACACTCGATGCAAGCAAAACGTTTCCTCGCACAAGCTGCAAAAAGCAAAAAGCAGATGCAATTTTTTTTTTCTTTTGTAAAAAACTCAAAGAGAATCTGATCGGCTGTGAGACGTCAGGTTTTCTCTGATCCAGCAGTGCCTTAGCTACGGCTAAGAAAAGCAGAGATTAAAGCTGCATTCAGAGCTCCATCCCTCCCCGTCACAGGGGGAGGAGGTGTTGTCAGGCAAGGATCCGTCCTTCAACAGTGTTGGTGAAAGGAATCCATGGAGTCGTTCTTTAAAGCAATGTGTTTTTACTAAGCCAGAGGGTAAAGTAGGCGAGGTCACACAGGGGGCGACAGCTGGAGGGCTCTGAATGATTCAGGTATTTCTACAAACTAACCAAAAAGATGTTGGAATACGGGCTGGGCACAGTTCTGATCAGACACATGTATTTATGTTCACAGTGGCACATTTCTTGCTTTATTTCTGACTTACATTCAGATTCAGCTGCTTTCTTTCATAAAAACACAAACACACGAGCAAAGCTGCGTTTTCCTTCAAAACCAGTAACGATATTAAAAACCTTTTTTATGCTCAGCCCGAGTTGGGATACAAAACTTTGACGTTTTGTATCAAAGTATGAACAAAAAAAAAAATAGGATTGAGTTTGTGACTAAAGTTGGGTGACCTCTACTTATTGCACATTGGGGGCCCACAGAGCCCTCCACAAGCCTCTCAGTGTGACTGCTACGCAGCTCTCTGGCAGACCGAGCACCCTGTTGTCTTCATCCTGTATGTGGAGGCTAGCCGTTTTGTAGCTGAAGTTATAGGACAAAAACAAAGTTTGGTGTTAATTGGTTTTCTAGAAACGGGGGGCGGGGAAATGTTCTCGCTCTGCACAGTGGCGCCGCAGCGTGGGAGGAGCCAGCGGTGTGGAATGTACGCACTTATTGAAGAAGTGGAAATTTTTATGGTGTTTTTGTGCTTATTGGAGACGGAAACTGTCCAAATATTTCTCCGGCCTCAGGGGACTGTTGTACTAATTGTTTGAAAAAGGGAATGACGAGCTCTTCACTGCACAGTCCTCACAGACCGCGGGAAGAATATTTGCTCAGGTGCTATTTCCATACCTGAGATTACATATTTGTGCTATCAAACCCAAAAAGTGTTCTAGAAGAAGACGGGGGTGAAATTGTGGGTTAATATCTTTTGTCTGTAGACACACACAGACACACACACACACACTGGCTGGTCACACAGATGTGTACTTAAAAAAAGGAACAGTAGCGATTGGAGTTGAGAGGTTTTTGATGTCGTGATGGTAAAATTAGAAGTGAAGGGCTCAGTTCTTCTCCCCTTTCTACAGGCCGTCCAAAGTGAAAGAAAAAATAACTTCTATGAATAACTTATTGTCTCGATTGTGATGAGAAGCAAGAAAAAACCGACTGACTTCAAAAGTGCCAAACTGACCTCCACGTGAGTCTCGAGGGTGTTCACACAGCGTGAGCAAAACTGAATTGCATTTGCACAAAACTACTGTAACTTCTGTTTTTTTCCTGTGACTGATGCTTTTATAATCTGATCGTTGTTTTTATTGCACCACGTAATCCATTAAATATTTATATGGTTGATCAATATTTGATCTGTCGTCTCTTTGTGCTCGACTTAAAGGTCCGCGTTCTGCTGTTGTCGTGCTGTGATTGTGCGCTCGCTGTTTGGCTCTCGGATGTCAGCAGCCGCGCACGCAGCCAGTTCAGCATAGTCGTGGATTTGTCACTTGGTGAGACAACATGGATTCACTGTGTGCATCCAAACCCTGTATCAGCACCACCCGAGGCTGTGAGCGCTCTGTCGTTGGGATCAGGAGAGTGTGTGTGTGTGTGTGTGTGTGTGTGTGTGTGTGTGTGTGTTTTGTTGTTCAGCTATTAACACACTTTGTTTAAGAGAAACGGCAGCTGAAGTAGTGCTGAGAGAATGTGAGGAATCCTGCTCCACATAACACACTTTCAGCCCTCCATTTCCTCATGCTGTGTGTGTGTGTGTGTGTGTTTCAAAGAAAGGAAGATAGAGTGTGTGTGTGTGTGTGTGTGTCCTTGTGTTGTTGCCAGGCAGATACAGTCCTCCACATGGCTAACCTCTGACATCAGCGTTTCCTCGCCTCTCCACCACCGTGCCGCCAGTTTCTCCCCAGCGACTCAAGGCAGGACCCCCACCCACCCTCCACCTTCCCTCAGATACTGCGAGCACACTTAAAACACGCTCTCACCGTATCGCTTCCATCATTAACCGCCCTGCTTTCTCCTCCCTGCCCCACTATTGTTGTATTTTTACTGAGGCAGTGAGCTCGAGCTATTTGTGGCCTATTATGACAGCCACATGTAAACACTCATCACTCTCACCGGCGTCTGCCAAAGCCTGCTGAGTGGGCCCAGGTCACTGCAACAATAGTGCACACTGTACAGCGCTTCATTTCTACCCAGTGGGATTGTGGGAAGTTGTCTTCTTTTAAACTGAGGCTAATGAGCGGACGTGTGTCATGTGATGGGATGTAAAGGAAGGAGTCACCAGCCTTGACTTTAACTGTCCAGCTGCATGCCGTGCAGATTGAATGTAATGCAGTCTAGTCCAGCTCCTGCAGGTTAGAGCAGCAGCTCAGTGTTTGTTGGACGTTTCAGAGGTGTTCATTCAGCTGCACGGCCATGTTGGAGGCTGTAGTTTGTGGTGCTGTTAAATTTGATTGCGTTGTTCTGACAGGTGTTTATATTATTTTGTCCTCTCCATTTCTAACATTGATGGCAAGATAAATAAAAGTAATACCTCTGTGTATAATCAAAGTCAACGTCAGCACACACTGCATTCATGAAAGACTTTCAGCTGCCTGAAACATTTGAGTTCAAATATTGATTTTTTTAAAGGTGTTTTTTTAACACTGTCTACATTCTACCTCCAAGAAAAACTGTAATATGCAGTGTGTGAATCATGAACCCTGCTGTTACATATTCAGTATATATACACAGGAAATGGAGGAGAAGAAATAGTCTTTATTTAATTATTAAACTATTAAAATTGTATTTGGAGGAAGAAAAACTTCAAAGATCTTTAAAGTTAGAAATGATTAAACCTTTAGCTGAAGTCAACGTGCGGCTCCAAGGTCACAGATTATTTGATCTGTTGGCTTCTCGTGTCACTTCCTGTTTGTACAAAGTAGAAAAGTACATTTATCTTACATGCTAACTTCAAAACATGAAAATCAGGCTGTAGTCCAGACATAGTACTGTCAAAGTACTGAGGTCAGTATTTAGCCTGCCGAGTGTCAAAGGCAGGACAGCCAACAGATTTCAGGTGGCGTCCTCCGTCCGCTGTCCGCCTCAGTCTGCGAGGATGACCAACACAGTTTGAAGTTATCTGGTCACTGATGGTATCACATGATCAACACTCCTGCAGAGACTGCTGGAAATAAAACTTCTGATTTACATATTTTCACAGTGTATTTTTATTTCATGCCTTTTGACAGCCGTCATGTCATAATGCAGATTTGTTTTTACATAACAGCGATGCACAAATGCGCTCGATCAGTGTGATGTCACGGCTGAGCACCATAGCTGAGCACCATTGTCAACTGAAGACCACTTCCATCAAAGAAGAGCTTTGAAAAAACGTCACGTCAATGCTACAGAGTTCACAGAATCATATCACAAATATACATCTTGTTCTGACTGGCACTAAGCTGGCTCCACCTGTATTCTGCTGATGAAGTTAAACCTGAAAGATTCTGGCTCACAGTTGCAAATATTTTGAACCCGGTCTGATCTGCATCAGTCCAGGAAATTCACACGGCAGCTATATTCAGAGCGCTCTCCGTCTGCTCTCTCAGCCTTTTCATTTCACACTTCTCTCTCCAACTGCTTGATGTCAAAGATCATCAAAACAGCCATCTCACTGGACTCCCCCGAGGCGGCGGCCAGTTTAAGTTGTTGGAGACCGTTTCCAGTGGAAACCTCGCCCTCCCAAACTCGGCTCTTGTTCAGTTTCAGATCAGTCCGCGTCTCCCCCACCACGCTCACCCTCTGAGCCCCAGGGACCCTCACCCTGAAGCGGACCCATGTGAGGGGCTCCAGCAGGCCCACGCGAGGCTCAAAGAGCACGCAGCCTTTCCTCCAGGCTGAGTAGACACCAGGGAACGGAGGCCCCGGCTGATCGCAGCTGTTCCTCAGAACAAAGTCACACATGGGGTTGAAATCTCCACCGGGGACGAGCCTGGCATACAGGCCCAGCCGATACACCCCGGCATCAGGCAGGCTGACGCTCACCGTCACCTTGGTGTCTGTGTACGTGCAGAAAAGTTGGCGTGAAAGCGGCACGGCTGCTGTTTTGCTCTCTTCTCTGCTGAGCACAGTGTGAAGCTCCAGGTCCCGCTGGTTGTGGAAGGTGATGTTACACTTGCCTTGCTGGGTACTCACTAGCGCTGTGGTGTGGCTGAATTTGGACAGCCCCGCCTCAGACGTGCGTGTCCCGGGCCCACATGCAGAGCCCAAGCCAGGAGGAAAGAGCTCATCCGGGCCGACCACTTTCCCTTTGCAATGCAACAGGAAGTTTGCAGCATTCTGGAACTTGACTTCTGTTTTCTCGTAGTCCCGCACAAACACCGACAGCCGGTAGAAACCACGCAGAGGGCACAGAACGTGACAGCTCAGGGCGTTCGGTTGAATCTGAGTTGCCAGGCACCGCTTGGCTACAGCAGCTTCCAGCTCTGGGTGGACTAGTTCACACAGCACCATCAGAGGCTTGGACGTCTTCATCGCCAATTCAAAGACGCCTTCTTCCACCTCTGCCACGTCACTGCCCTGGTTGCTGCCTGTGACACCCAGAGATCCTGAAACAGGCTGCAGGCCCCAAGACAAGAAGGGGTTCTCTGGAATCTCCTCCATGGCCTTGGGAGTCGGACACTCGACCGTGAACGAGCAGACCCAGATCAGGGGCGTGGTGGCCGATTCAGGTCTGGCAAACACCTTCACGTCATACACGCCGCTTGCAGGAGGCAGGAGCTGCAGCTTCATGCTTCGGTGGGACACTGTTAGGAGGCCGTGGGAGGAGTTGCTGGACTCTTTCTGCTCGGATGCTCCACAGTGCAGAAGGTCCTGGTGCTGTGTCATCTCGTAGGTAAACGTCGCTGGCCTGGAGAAGCCGAGGGACACGTTGGCCTCGCCATCATCTGAGCAGAAAATTCAAATGTTCTAAATTAAATTTCAGATCAGGAGGATTAAGACAAAAACATCCTGCTGTAAAATCAAGAAAGCTGTGCGGACCTGTGACGATGTGAGAGTGATGAGGCTGAATCAGCTTGAGACCCATGGTGAAGAAAGCCGACGTCTTGAAGACTCTTCTCTCGAACTCCTCCAGGGTGATGGGCGTGTCCAGGAGCTGCCATTTCTCCTCATCGGGGAAATGTGAATCTATGAACTCCTCCGGGTCCGTTAGGAAATAGAAATCATCGAACCTTGGAGGCAACAGATGGAGACAGCAGGCTGGTGTGAGACTCGACTCGCTGCTGGTTTTATCAAAATAAACAACAGAGAAATCTACACGTCTGTCTGCAGCTACGCCACCAAACGGTGAATGTGCTGGCAGTATTCAGCCCCTCTTCCCTTCTTAAACCTTTTGACAAAGCTTTCATGTTGCACATCTACTCGTCCTGCTCCCCAACAGGCGTCCAATAGGAACCACTGTCCTCCCAGGAGCACAGCGTTCCACAGGTGATCGGATTTCACATTCTTGAGGCTCTGGCCCTGTCGGTACCCGATGCCCTTACTGTGGCCTGGCACTTCCTGGCACTCGATGCCCACTTCTCTGTGAACACAAAGCAAACAGAGCGTGCTCACTGCCTTTTGTTTTTACATCTCGTGTCCTTAAACTCAAGTTCAAGGTTGATGTTTGTGCTGTGAGTGCAACACGACACTGAATGATGGAGCAGAAAGAACACCTGACATGAAGGAGTGAGCGCAGTGTTGATGGCAATGTGTCTGCAGTCTGTGTCTGTGTGTGAGTGTGTGTGTGTGTGTGTGTGTGTGTGTGTGTGTGTGTGTGTGTGTGTGTGTGTGTGTGTGTGTATGTGCGTGTGTGTGTGTGTGTTTACCTGCACATCTCTGTGCAGAGGTTCGAGTAGCCGCAGCACACACCCCGGCCAGCCGCGATCACCTCCTCCGGGGAGCTCAGCTTCTCCGAGCGGCCGAGGTATCCGCTCACATCATACTCTGTGAGGACAGCTCATGTTAGAATATGTGTACAGACGTGCGGTCACATGGTGTTTGTACTAATAACCCACCGATGTTGTGGCACAGCCAGACCCAGATGGCACGAAGCCTCTCCAGCTCTGTTCTGGCTCCTTGTGAGATGCTTTGTACGATCGTCTTTATATCATACACACACTTTTCCTTCAGCTGCAACACACACACGCACAGACGAGAGATTTTCTCTGTTAGACACACTAATGCAGGTTTTTATAGATTCTACATACTCAGTGTTTTTACATTCAGCATCTTTCAGTGTCATTCGGTGCTGTGAACAAAGCAGGTTACTGTCCACGCTCAGAGATGTGAGTGCTGCCTGAGAGCGGCGGTATTTATTGTGCTGTTATTGCAGCAGATCATCCTTCACTGCTTTTCCTGCAGAGCGTTTGGTTAGCTTTGGTTTCTGCTGGAAATGTGTGTGTGTTCTCAGATGCAGTGTGTGTGTCCTCACCTCCACTCCTGTCCTGATGACGTGTGAGTCGACCCTGTGGAAGACCTCAGAGTTGGTGAAGAGGTCTTTCCGCCGCCTCTTCTTCCCTGCCACCGCAGCACACGGTGACGGCCTCTGTCCCATGAGAGCTTTCGGTTTCAGCTGCCTCTGTTCCTCAGCCTCCTTCCTCACTGCGCTCTTCTTCACCACCGTGATCGTCCTGGCAGCGCTCTCAGACGACAGCTGCCTCTTCGCCGCTGGACGTTGATCTTCGCTTTCAACTGCCAGTTTCTCAAACACGCACTGCCTCGAGAGCAGTGCACTCTGGGAAGCTTCAGCACAGACCAGGACCTGTGCAGGTGCCACATCTCCATGAGCAGCCTTTGCACTCTTCTGGGCGCTGTTCTCCTCGTGCACCAGAGCTCCTATAACTGCGACAGGGCTTGGTTTGCTCAGGATGGGATTCTCCTGCAGATCATGAAGTGCAACGGCCTTCGCCTGCACGCATCCTTTCTGGGTTATCTCATCTTGTTGAGAAAGGCGTACAGCACAGGAGAAGGGGAAGGAAAACTTCTGAGTTGCAACTGTAGCTGACATTATGCTGGCAGCATGGCGCCCTGACCAGAGAGGAGATAACATTTAAAAGACAGCAGCCATTTTCTTTGAGCTATTATTAACTAATGTTCTTAATCTTGCACAGGCGAGTTTCAGTAAGAGTTTCAGTACTGTCTGTTATACAGTCATCAACAGCAGAAGGTATACTCTATACAGCACATTCTGTGTAAGACAGTGATGAAGTGGCAATTATATCATGTCTATTCATGACCAGAAATGAACGCAAAGGTTGGGATCATTCGTCACTGTCTCCACCAGATTAGTCCGACCTTAAAACTCCCAACATGTGATGATCCTGCAGCTCGACGGCCGTATTCGACATGTGTGAACATATTTTGGCTGAAACTCGATCGACCTGTTGAAAACGGGTTGGTTGGTGCGGCGGAAACACTGACCGTCCTTCAACCAGATGACCCGTGTTGGCAAGTTTCTGCCCAGCTCAAGTGTCCTTCAGTGGGCCGCTAAGTCCGAACATCTCTGTGGCGCTATGCTGCAGCTGACCCTGACCCCTAACCCTCCTGAAGTGAAGGTCCCAAAGGATGTCGTCGGAGTAAATCTGAACCCAACCTTAAAATAAAATCAGCTTTTTCAGAATTTCAACATCGCTGATGCTTCCTTCAGTGTTTGACGATAACCGGACGCTGCGTTTAACTATCGCTACATCCCTGAAAGTCACGGAAGCTTCTACTCACCCTGAGAGGATTTAAAATGCCTGCTGGATGTTTGCTGGAGTGTCGCGCAGAGATGTTTCCACTGTGTGTTCTCAGTGGTCCTCAGTTGCAGGGGGAGGCTTATATACTCTCCCAGTGGCCTGCCAGGACAGGCCCCAGAATAACAGGCCTAAAAATACTACAAAGCAGTTAAGACCAGCCAATGGAGTAAGCCCCAACTCAGGAGTGTGACGTCTGTGTGTGTGTATCTCTAAGTGTGTGTGTATGGCTTATAGATGTATGTTCTGATGTGCTCGTGTGAGCTCTGTACATGCACCGCTAATCAGCACATACACACTGCAGCATATCTGAGCACACGGGCGAGTGTGAATGTGTGTGTGTCAGCGTGTGAGTGTGTGAGTGTGTGTAATGGCGTTGAGAAGGTTGGCGCATGAGCATGTGTTGGGTGCGAGCGAGGGGTCGGATTCAGCGAAGAGTTGCTGGTTCAAAGAAGAGGACAGAAGCTTTATGAAGGGCCTGGCACACGATAACCAGCAACATGCACTCAGTCACCTCTGTCACCGTCACACACACACACACACACACACACACACACACACACACACACACACACACACACACACAGATGAATCCATCTCAGATGCATGTCGCATTTTGTTTCTGCTGTTAGCTTCTACCCGGGTGGCACGATGCAGAGTTTAGCAATGGTTGGTCTCTCAGGTAGCCCAGCTCCTAACAGGCAAACGTGCAGGTTTAACTGGTCAATGGGTGACTGTGAATTGTCCCTGTCCAGCCGCCTCTTGCCTCATGTCAGTTGGGATCTGCTCCAGCTCGACCCTGATAAGGATAAGAAAATGGATGGATGAATGTTCGCTACCAACTCCTGAGAAACATGTCTCGCTCTTAAAGGGGAACTACGAGTCTGACGCCTCAGATCTGACAAAAGAAAAGAGTTTACAGACCTCTGTATCTACATCAACATGGGCATATAAAGAGAAGTGTAGAGGCTGGGCTCCATTCAGTCTGGCATGAACCCAAAAAAGTTCAATTTGTGTTAGGCAGGTAGTGTGCTGCTGGTTTATGGCTTCAAAACAGCTGCAGAACTTCACCAGGAGACCAGCAACAATCAGCCAGAACCGAGAAATTTGGGCCAGAGAACAAAAACAATCAGCTGAAACGAGAAAAAACCTGCAGACTGGGAGATTATGTGACCCGTCTCATCATTACACATCAGCGTCATTATTAAGGATCCCCGTCCTCAGGCGGCTGCTTGAAAACAGATTACAGATTACTGTACAGGACAACCCAACAGGACATGTAGGACAGACGTTTGAACGCTGGTCTCAGTGGAGCTCTGCACAGTGACACGGAGGTGCAACGCTTCATATTTTGTTCATCAGGTGCTCTGAACTCAAAGTGAAGCGCGTCCTGAATCTGAACGAAGAGAACGAAGGAGAAGTTACTGGGTGATCACCGTAACATATCACCCCACAGATCCAGTATTACATAACACTGCCATATGGTAGTGTTGATGTTGATGTGTGGGCATGGCGGAGGGACAGCCACCTCCGCCGGTGGTGGATCCTGAGCCAGCTGACTGTGAAACCGTGGAGTAATAATGCCATCTGGAACAGCTGTCAGCCAAGGAATCTCACTCTGGTTTATTAGGGAAAGCAGAGGAGGTGGAGGTGGTTCTCTCCAACTAAGAGAGGTGAAGCACGGAGGGGAGACGTGAAGCGTCGATATGGCCAAGACATGAGAAGGAACTCACTGCAGGCTGGAAAAGAGGCGTTTGAATCTGCTTCAAGACACTCGTGAAGCTCTTACAGTGAGAACGTTTCAGTGGCTTCATTTCAACGTTCAAGTTCATCAGCAACAATTACCCATGAGGCAGTGCAGAGTCTTACTTTCATCCTCAGCGGAGGCAGGAGTTTTGTTCTCCACCTGTTGTCACATGACTTCAAATACTTAGGTCACATGATGGCATCTTGGTAATGTCGACAGAAAGTGGACCTCGAGTGTTCACACTGAGTTCATGTGTTTCGGTTCAAGCTAGTTTAATTAAACCCTCCAAAAAAAGGCATAGATAAAATGAATCAAAGATCACATGAGCTGTGTGTGCAGCATCTTTACCGTGTTTGCTTATGACTACAGGCGCTGAACCTGTTTCCCTGAGATCTGAGAGAGCAGCCGGGTTTATATTCTTCAAACATATCAGGAACATATTCTGGCCTCCGGCTCATATGTGAGTTATAAGCCAGCAGAAGCACTTTGAAATGTATTGAGTGACTAACCTGGCTGCTGCGGTGGGCTCAGTTGTTCTCATTATTAGCAGCAGCAGCAGTCAAAATGTGCTGCAGTTGTCTTTTCTGAGCCGATCAGGAAGAAGAGCGCGATGCTCCCTGCTGGAGATGAAGGCATGAATCAGTTTCTCTCAGTCTCACGTGGACACGACGCCTCTGATTCTCGCTATTTTTAGATGATGAGAAGCTGATTAAGTCATTACTAAGGCAGTGCTGTGCAGATGAGGCAGCTGGAGCTGCGACCCGTTCGGTCCATTAAAACAAAGGTAAGAAAACATGAGAAAGTTTCTGCTACGATGTGAAATGTAACTCACAGCTTCAGATACAGAAACAGGCTCTATAATATCTCCTAGCATGCAACACAGTTTTTGTAAAAGTATTCTGAAGGTGTGTGTCATGAGGAGAACCTAAAGCACCGCTGTGAGCATCCAAAGCTACCTGACACAGGTAAGAAGTCACTGCTGGTGAACGCTGTCGGCTCACAAACCTCACCTGGACAGGGTTATGCATTAGACTGCACTGCAGCAGCAGCTGCCCTGTGGGGTCATACTGTACCTGTCTCACTGCACCTGTCTCACTGTACCTGTCTCACCTTTGTGCCCTCTGAGCTGTTGTTGATCGGCGAGGTCAGACAAACCTTCAACATTACCGGCTGCTGAAAACGTTGCTGCTCCACTGGAGCTCCTCTGGTGAAACGTTGCTGCTCCTCTGGTGAAACGTTGCAGCTCCTCTGGTGAAACGTTGCTGCTCCTCTGGTGAAACGTTGCAGCTCCTCTGGTGAAACGTTGCAGCTCCTCTGGTGAAACGTTGCTGCTCCTCTGGTGAAACGTTGCAGCTCCTCTGGTGAAATGTTGCTGCTCCTCTGGTGAAACGTTGCAGCTCCTCTGGTGAAACGTTGCAGCTCCTCTGGTGAAACGTTGCAGCTCCTCTGGTGAAACGTTGCAGCTCCTCTGGTGAAACGTTGCTGCTCCTCTGGTGAAACGTTGCAGCTCCTCTGGTGAAATGTTGCAGCTCCTCTGGTGAAACGTTGCAGCTCCTCTGGTGAAACGTTGCTGCTCCTCTGGTGAAACGTTGCAGCTCCTCTGGTGAAACGTTGCTGCTCCTCTGGTGAAACGTTGCTGCTCCTCTGGTGAAACGTTGCAGCTCCTCTGGTGAAACGTTGCAGCTCCTCTGGTGAAACGTTGCAGCTCCTCTGGTGAAACGTTGCTGCTCCTCTGGTGAAACGTTGCCCTGCAGCCTCTCTTGGCTCACCGTGGAGCAAAGGATTTCCTCAGGCATGGTCATATTGTTCAGCGGCATCATTAACTCAAAGCAGCCAGCTTTCTATTGGGGCAAATAGTTTACTGTGATAACACACAATCACAACAGAGACTGGCTGATAAAGGTCACGCTGTGGGACTCCGTCCAAAGACTGAAAGTACAGCAGCTCCACCTTCATATTTTTCATCATATCTTTGCTGAATTTGCCTCTTAACGATGTTTCCTGTTTTAATTGTTTGCTTTAAAATGAAACTGGATGGACTCCACTGACTCCACTGACTCCACTGACGGAGCAGACGGAGCTGACGGAGCTGACGGAGCAGACGGAGCTGACGGAGGTCCTGGACTGTGCAGGACTGTTTAAAACCTTCTGTGACACTGTGGAGGTCCAGCTCTGTCCTGGACTGCCCCCTACACTCCACAGAGGAAGTGATGGAGAGGAGGAAGTTAGCAGAGCTGACCTCCATCATGAACACCTCCTCTCACCTCCTGCAGGAGACTGTGGAGGCCTTAAACAGACTGCGACTCCCACCATGTAAGAAGGAGATCTACCACAGCACCAGCATGACCTCAACACTTTCTATAGATTTATGATTTATGAGATCTTACAGGCCGTCTTTGGACCGTTCACCTTCAAATCTGCATCACTGGTTTCATCTTGTTATCAGAGTTGTTGAAGCAGCCGTACAATGAGAAATCAAACAGGTGTGCAGATTTACTTTATTATTATTAATAATAATAATAATAATTATTATTATTAATAATAATAATAATAATAATAATAATAAATATTATTATTATATTAAACACTGTGAACAGAGTTTACAGTGTTTGTTTGACAGATTTTAAACATTTTAAATGAATGATGGTATAATAATAATGATAAGTAGTAATATAATAAATCAGACAACACTAACATTAAAAATAATAATGAATATAAATAACTAACTTTTCATTTGGTGCACGTGCCAGAAGTCTCAGAGGACGTCACAGCAGCTCTCAGTCACGGATTGGACCGGTACCTGCCGCTGACGTCACGTGCCGTGACACTTTGTGACAGTCCAACACCGGTTTGGACAAATCAGCTGGTCTCGTGCCTGCGGCGCGCGCGGTCGGTGGGCGGGGTCACCGCTCCTGGGGCACTCGTTGGGCGCGTGCTGCCACGAACACCTGCTGATTACTTCAGGACACAAACGTTACTTTTTCTCTTCTTCTGTGAATGTACCGGGCAAAAACAAAGTGAGCACGTGCGTTTGGACTGGTTCCGTTTGGACAGAGCCGGTGAGAGGAGACAGTCGGTATCACGGTGTCTGCTCACCGGGGACATGAAGACTGCTGAAGACGATGGAGAGGTGAGCGGACTGTCAGTCAATCCATTCACGACAGGTAGGACGCATTTTAAAGTTACACACACACGAACTGATTCAAAACTACTTACATGCATGGAGACAAGTTATCCAGCTGTGTGTGTGTGTGTGTGTGTGTGTGTGTGTGTGTGTGTGTGTGTGTGTGTGTGAGGCAGTGAGATAGCGGGAGAGATAAAGACAGATGGAGACAGAGAGAGTCTCCTTAATTAAATGGGACACACACACACTGCACCAGAGGAGGGCCAATTTACTAAAGAGGAAAATTAGGCAGTGAGCCTCCGTCATGGAGCTGAGCCTCCATCCTTCAGGAACCTCCGTCATGGAGCTGAGCCTCCATCCTTCAGGAGTCATGGAGCCGAGCCTCCATCCTTCAGGAGCCTCGTCATGGAGCTGAGCCTCCGTCCTTCAGGAGCCTTGTCATGGAGCTGAGCCTCAATCTTTCAGGAGTCATGGAGCCGAGCCTCCATCCTTCAGGAGCCTCCGTCATGGAGCTGAGCCTCCATCCTTCAGGAGCCTCCGTCATGGAGCTGAGCCTCCATCCTTCAGGAGCCTCGTCATGGAGCTGAGCCTCCATCCTTCAGGAGCCTCGTCATGGAGCTGAGCCTCCATCCTTCAGGAGTCATGGAGCTGAGCCTCCATCCTTCAGGAGTCATGGAGCTGAGCCTCCATCCTTCAGGAGTCATGGAGCTGAGCCTCCATCCTTCAGGAGTCATGGAGCTGAGCCTCCATCCTTCAGGAGCCTCGTCATGGAGCTGAGCCTCCATCCTTCAGGAGTCATGGAGCTGAGCCTCCGTCCTTCAGGAGCCTTGTCATGGAGCCGAGCCTCCATCCTTCAGGAGCCTCCGTCATGGAGCTGAGCCTCTGTCATGGAGCCGAGCCTCCATCCTTCAGGAGCCTCCGTCATGGAGCTGAGCCTCCGTCATGGAGCCGAGCCTCCATCCTTCAGGAGCCTCCGTCATGGAGCTGAGCCTCCGTCATGGAGCCGAGCCTCCATCCTTCAGGAACCTCCGTCATGGAGCTGAGCCTCCATCCTTCAGGAGCCTCGTCATGGAGCTGAGCCTCCGTCCTTCAGGAGCCTCCGTCATGGAGCTGAGCCTCCATCCTTCAGGAGCCTCCGTCATGGAGCTGAGCCTCCATCCGTCAGCTCCATCCTTCAGGAGCCTCTGTCATGGAGCTGAGCCTCCATCCTTCAGGAGCCTCCGTCATGGAGCTGAGCCTCCATCCTTCAGGAGCCTCGTCATGGAGCCGAGCCTCCATCCTTCAGGAGCCTCCGTCATGGAGCTGAGCCTCCATCCTTCAGGAGCCTCCGTCATGGAGCTGAGCCTCCATCCGTCAGCTCCATCCTTCAGGAGCCTCCGTCATGGAGCTGAGCCTCCATCCGTCAGCTCCATCCTTCAGGAGCCTCCGTCATGGAGCTGAGCCTCCATCCTTCAGGAGCCTCCGTCATGGAGCTTCACGCTCAGCTCTGCTTCATGTTTCTCAGCTGAAGAGCTGCAGCAGAATTCAGCCTGTGTGAGAGAGAAGCTGCTGAAGTGACAAAGAGCTGGAGAACTTTGTTTTCTGACCAGGCATGTTGAAGTTCACACACACTGCCATCTTCTCAGATCTGCTCTGATGTGTGTGACGAATGCAGAAGTCATTCTGTATGGACAGAGGAGATGCTGAACACGCCAGCTCAGTAAACAGAGCGGCCTGTGCCAAAGCACACGCGTGTAAACACGCAGCTTTAAATGGAACAAACAGTGAAAGTCTGTGAGAGGCTGAACAGCACACTAAGAGTTAACTCTTCATGCACTGAGCCTCAGTGATGGCGAGTTACATGTGAGAGCATCACCAGAAACACAGCGACCAGTTTAATCCAGATAAGCAGCAAGTTTATCAATGAATCTATGAAATTTAATATATTCATGTAATTATGTGCAAATGACAAACTGACTTTTGACTCGTCATAGATAATAAAGAGTAATCTGATCAGCTGCTCGTGCAGGAATCAGTGGAAAAAGTCAATTAATCAAATACGGCTCAGCAGAAAAGTGATTAGACGCAATTTCCACATTGAGTTAATCATTGGAGTCCAACACGAGCTGAAGATGCCGACGCCTTTACATCACTGAGACAACAAACAGTTAATCACAGGAATGGAGTCAGAACTTTTCAGTCTTCCTTCACGCTGTCGACTCCACCTCGATTTTTCTGTCTTTCTTTAGCAGCCACGTCTGTGTTAAAATGAGATGGAGGTGCTCGTCATTGGAAAGACTCCATTAGCCTTTTGAACCTTCCTCTGCCTTATCTTGTATTTTTAATTGCTTGTTAAACAGCCTTTATAATCCTGAATCCTTGCAAAGTTCAAAACCTCGCGTCTTCCTGTGACCTTGAATTTCCCCAAACAAGCACTTTTTTATTTTTAACACATCGTCCATTGTGTATTGTGTAGCTGTCTCAGCCAGGATTACCTCTTTTTGTATTTGCCGTTCGGCGGGCGCTTTCATGGAGCTCCGTGTGGACTTCAGAGTGCGTACATGTTGTTTCGATCCAGTGGGAGTCGAGCCTCCATCTCTGGCGCTGCTAACACTGTGTTCTACATGTCGACCCGCTCAGGGGAAAAGAGCCATGACCTGCAGCTTTAAGTGGAATCACAATACAACCTGCAGAACTTTACAGTGAAATGTAACCTTCATGTTGTTCTTCTGGATTATGAGGAACTTTGAGTTTTTATTGTTTTACACTTTGTGTTTGCATCTTGTGTGCTGAAGCTCTGACTTCGTGAAATGGACAAATGTTCAGTGTTTCCCACGGGGACTAAAACACTCAAGTCAAGCCCTCAGGCTCAGCCTACAGTCTGAAACAAACCGGTTGCCTTGGCAACAGTCTGCTGATCAGCTGTTCGATGATGTACATCCTGTTAAACAAGCGAACACATGACAAAGTTTGCATGAAACAAATGAAATCATCAAACAAAACAAAGAAAATATGAAGTCCAAACCGCCGGCCCGGTTCAGGAGACTGAGCTAACAAACTGCTGCACGCATAACCGACACTAAGAGAAATAAATGTGTGAAGGCTGATGTGATATTTAAAAAATTAAAAACAGTATTATGAGTCGGCCGGTGTGACTGAAGAGCGCACACACACACACACACACACACACACACACACACACACACACACAGTCTGTTCACCCACAGGTGCCTTCAGTCTAAATACAACCGCTTGAAATTTGATGGGGGCGTCTGAAAACATTGAAAATAAGCAGCATGACACATAAAGTAACACATTTAGATAAGTGGGCAGTACATATGAACACACTGTATGCTGTATGATCTCAGACGGCTGCTTTCTGTTGCTTCATTGTTTTCATAGATACTCAGTCCTGAGAGGAAGCTGTTCAACTCCTTTAACGAAACAATCAATTAATCAATAATTCAGGTTATTTGATCATTTAAACAATCAGATAATAATCAGTTGCAGTCGTACAATAATTATTTTTATTTTGCAGTGAAAGGACAAATCAAATGTTTTATCTTCATATTTGTGTCAAAGATTTCATCTAAGAGGAATCAAAGAATCTAAAATGATATTTTCTTTGTGTCATTTCTGCGTTTTGGTTTCTCAGTAGAAAGTTTCAAAAATAAAGAAAATCCGCTGAAGGAAAAAGTGTTTAAAACGTTCAAAAACGGATCAGCGGCTACAGCAGCAGCAGCACATTCAGGATTATTGATGTAAAGATATAAAAGCATATTCAGAGTTCAGCTCGCCTCCTCTGCCTGCCTTGAATAACGCTGTCAGTGGTGCGTTCGTGGGCCCGTGGGAATTTAGTTCCCCGTGTTAATTGTTTGTTAAGTGTCATTCATTAAGCGCAGCAGAATCAAGTAGCTGCTGAAGACATTAATCACTTAGCTTCCCGCTCCATCAGTCCTGCTTTGTTTGCCCAGTCAAATACATCTTTGGGTTAAAGTGACATAAGAAGATTAAAGTTTACACACACACGTTTATGTTTGTCCAGCTGCAGTAAGTTTAAAGCTCTGATGACGTGCACGAGCAGAAGCCTAACATGGACCTCAACATGTTCTGTTTACTGAATTATACTCCACAACATATAACCAAATGCAATCAATGTGGCAGGGAGAGCATTCGCCTTGCTTGACAAGCTGCTGTGACTTATTGTCAGCTCACACGCGGCTCATTGATGGACCGGCAGGACGGCACATACTGACAAACAAGACGGGGCCCAGCAGGGACCCACAAACAGGGAGAACATACAGCTGATAGCAGACGGAGTAAACATCCTGCAGTAACTGACACCTCAGGTCACCTTGGCCTTAAAAGTCAATGTCAGCCTCTTAATAACAAGTCATTCAACAGTCCATTGTGATTGAGTAAGTTAGCTTTGAATGTGATTTCACAGCGGTGGAATAAAATCTGTCTAATACGTATCAGCAGTCGGTGGCATCACACTGGCTCTTTTTACGATTTGTTGCTTCAGGAGAGTTTACAAGATTACACAGAGTGAGCAGAGCGTCCAGGTGCTGCAGCCGCCATGTGAAGGTCCTTCTGAAAACACATCACATGTTTGGAGATTGGATGATTGTACTTGTTGGCTCAGGAAGCGTTGATCTGGTTATTTGCAGGTGGGAAGACTTGGACATCTAAAGTAGGTTCAAACTGGGCTGAGCATGTCACACATGATGAATAATCAGGCAGAATAATCCTCAGTTGCCACCTTAGATTATATAAGATCACCGTGCTTGCTGCCTATGGAGGACACTGCAGATTATTATGTGATGTATGTTGAGTCATTAGCTAATGCATCGATGTTTGTGCTGGTTGCCGGCGAATGCTTTGGTCTCATGTTTGAGTGTGTGCGTGAGCGGAAGCATGCGTTTTGTCTGAATTTGTATGCATGTGTTTATCTGCGGCTTCATGACAGACACATTTTGTTATTCTCCTTGGCAAGCGGCAACTTGGCCTGCATCTGAAAATGGACAATGCAAGGCAGGAGCCAGTCAGGAGGAGAGGAAATCCCACCCAGTGTTTGTCCACTAACTGTGTCTTTGCTGTCTTCCTGCTTGGAGCACAATACAACAAGGTGCCCTTCGCAGTTTATTGCAGCGGTTTTAAAGCTCCGCGGCTGCACAGAATTTTAAAGCTCGCTCCACAGTGACAGTTCTCTCCAAGCAAAGGGAAAGGCAGCTTAATCAATGTTGATAATAGTGACATGCACTCTTGCATAAATATTAATAGCACAGAGTAAGAGGCTGTTTTTTTCTGGCCGATACAATGAAACACTTCTGCAGACTGAATGATGAACATCAGGAAATTATCATTTTCTCCAAAAGAGATGGGGAGAGATTTCAAAATGAATTCTTTAACCACACATCAGATAAAGCAGAGTGGGACATGCCGTGTTATTGGATTTACCATGACCATTAATCTACAATAATTCTGACAAAATGTTACAGACAGACTGAAATACGAGCCGCTCCACCGCTCACAACAGTGTCTGTGTCATGTTTTGGCCTGAGATCGAGCTTCATCGTCTATTTGTTAACTTTTACTTTTGCAAATTTATATTCCGACTTAATTTCGTTGCCTTGCAAACGTGAGCGGGCAGATCTCCTCCATGGACTGTTGTTGTCGTCCTCTAAGGGAGAGTGATTTACAGTGAGGGAAGAGCAGGCAGGATGATCCGAGCTGCTGATGTGACGATTCACGCACTTTAAAGTTAAAAGTGTCTGTGTCAGCATCGCTTCCCTGTGAGGGCTTTTGGAAATGTAAAGACAACAAACATTTCCTGTGTGTGTGTGTGTGTGTGTGTGTGTGTGTGTGTGTGTGTGTGTGTGGAGGGTATCACACTGAAAAAGGGAAACCATGTCGGGGAAACTGGGGGTCAAAGGACACGGCCACTATCTTCTGTTCAATGCCGCTTCTACACACACGTTTCTGTATGTGACCAAAGATTAGACGGACCTCATTGAGATAACGCAGCCGGTTTCTTTGAGCTGCACACGCTGAGCATTCATTGATAGATGTAGACTGAAATGTTCTGATCAGGATTCTGCTCGCTGAACAAAAAGGACAAATTTCCAGTTGTGTTCCTGTTTTGAGGCTGTGCAGCTTCCAGCAGAGGGCAGTGTGTAGGCGTCTCTGTCCCTGCACGACATCATTTATCTTATTGGATGTGCTTGTAATGATTTTTGAGAAACCCTTAGTCATCGGGAAGATCTTCATGTGCATCGCCGTCAGTGAGCGGCTGCACAGCCTCATAGCATGAGTATTTCATGTAAACCTCTGCAGGCTCATAGTTACTCTGTCTGCACAGGACAGTGAATTATTGATCTGCACATCTGCAGGCTGTAGATCAGCAATTATCCAACTTTTACAATTATAGAGAAACCTTACATTTGCATCAAAGAGACATTTATCCTATAATGTCATTCTTTATTTGTCATTTATTGCCCTTCTCCTCGCAGCTTACTTTGTTTCCCCTCTGGGAATAATAAAGTCCATTCTTATCACATTTTTATTTGGACGTTGTGAGGAATATTTATGGGCTAGCACCAGCCGAGAGGAAAGTTGCTGATTCAGATCTGAGAGCCTGCAGGAAGAGCCGGGCGGAGAACGTGAATCCGTAACGTGCCCGTGAGCAAGCAAGACATGTGAACCGATGACCGTCAAAGTGTCTCAGTCCGTTCAGATGAGCGTTGAACATTCCCCACCGTGCTCGCCGCGCTGATGCGATGCAGGTGAGCAGGTGAGATTTACTGTGCGGTGCTTTGCACACAGGCACGCGGCTTTTATTGGACACGTGAGGACTGATTCCATCAAACTCGCGGCCGCCCGGGCATCCATTATTTGAACGGCAAACAAAAAGTTATCCAGAACAAACAACAGTAATTTATGACAGGATGCACCCACACTGGTGCTAACCTATTGTGCTGTGCCGCGAGGAGTCAGTGGAAGCTGGTGAAGGTGGGTGTAAGGCTCGGAGGACTTTTGGAGTACTGACCCAACTGTAGCAAAGAAGTCATCTTTAAATTCTCCTCTGTGTTAGGAGGATTACGTAAAGGTAACGTCAGGAGGAAATGAGACACACAG
This sequence comes from Nibea albiflora, assembly GCA_014281875.1. NCBI lineage: Eukaryota > Metazoa > Chordata > Actinopteri > Sciaenidae > Nibea > Nibea albiflora. The sequence continues at coordinate 1,146,426 of CM024799.1, read as the reverse complement.
ACGAGATTACAACACACAGAGGTCTAAAAAATGAAAATGTCTTTTTATTCAGTGCATTACTTGTTTTAACTGAACCTCAGTCATTCTCTACTGACTGAACAGTTATCAAATAATGCTTCATCACTGAAGGAGTGAATCTCTTCATTAGCATGTAGCAAGCTTGCTGGTGATTGGCTGTCTGTGTCTGCGTGTCGCTCAGGTGAAGCTCGTGAGCTTCTCCGCTCCACCATGGAGATGCTCAGTTATGGCAGATGGCAGGTAACATTTATTCTTGCTATGATGAGCTGTTGCATGAGTGGTTGGTCAGTCAGCTGGACTATGCTGCGGCCTGGTGATGATGAGGATAGTTGAGGATGAGTGGCTACAGATAGACAGATTCAGTAGTTATATGGAGCTTTTTTTGTAGATGTAGATTTGTCGTGGTGAGTTGTGGGGCGCTCTCTCCTCGCTCTCTGGTGCTGGCAGATTTAGGGACACCTCTGACCTCAGTAAATGTCTCGCCCAACAGATCCACCAGCGCAGACTCTGACTCCGGCTGCCTCAGCCTCATCTGACCTCACCTCTTCCTGCACAGAAAGTCAGCGATCATATCAGTTCTCTTCTTTTTAATAAACAAGCGTACCTCAGTCACGCTGAGATAAAATGGCACGGATGTCCAGCTGTTCTTCTTCTGCTTTAAATCTGGGATGAGTGGTGTGTGAAGAGTGCTCCTGTTCTGCACACTGTGTGTGCTTCTTCTGCAGATCTTCGTGGATCTCCAGCTCGGCCTCACAGGCTGCCGCAGGCCTGTAATAATATGCAGCCTCGATGAAATGATTGGCTGGCCGGCCGGCCTGTGCACTCATTGTGCATGAAAATGTGTTTTGGTGCTCAGTCTCTTTCTGGTCTGTCCAACATTACCTGCCTGTGTAGCCTGAAGCCTCCAGCTTCAAGCACAGATGAGGAGGTCTGCTTAACTTCTTAGTCAGACACGGCTGGTTTTCATGCATTCTTATAGATTCTGTTATTTAATGATACTGGAAAATGAATTCCTCTTTGACGGGTTGTCACAGCATCATCCTGCTGCCACTCTGCAAAACAACACAGATGAATAAATGATGTTCTACTCAAATGAACTTTTTCATGATCCAGTTTGAAATATTGGAAAACGTCTCGTATAACAGTAACGATAATAAACAGTAGCTACGATGGCCGCTCTGTGTCTGCAGGTTGGTTTGTGCTTCGCTTCAGTTAAAAACAGGGTGATAGGAAGTTGCCAATAATTGTTTGTAGCAGTGAGCTGCTGTGCGAGCACGTTTCCTGTTGTCTTAGTGTGCTGAAGCAGCCAACTTCAGGACAATGGGAGGTCAGAGAGGTCAAAGATGGCTGGCACCGACCGGCCCAGAATATAAAACACGCTGCAGATTCTGCCCGCAGTGTGAAAGAGAGTTTATCACAATATTAAATACTGAAATTCACAGTGCGGTGTTTTCCTTAAAAGGTTAGAACATCCTCTGAGGTAATTCTTTATGAGGGCTGAATAAAATGAAATGACTTTACCCTCACAAAGATTCAGAATAAAAGCACGTCACAGCTTCTGTTTTTTACAAGTGATAAATGGGAATCTTCATCTTTTTCCAAACGAATTAGAAATTAGATTTAGTTTTACACACGTGACGATATTCACCTGGAAACAACAAGTACTGTACGTGTGTGTGCAGCACGGCGAGCTCGCACACACGTGGTGCCATGTCGGCCTTGAATGTTATTCTCTGTTCATATGTCAGTACAGTGTTTTATGACTTCTATTTGTCTTGCTAACAATGAAAGAATGTCACTAACGATGTTATCAGACCTGCGTGTACAAAGACTGCAACGCTGCTAAAGCTAACATCACCGGATGAATTTCAGTTTGCACCTGCGTTTGAAAGAAGGTAGATTATTCCCAAATAGTGTCCTTAGATAAAAGAACACACACACACACGTGTGTCATGTCCCTGCACTGATGTGTGTGTTCACCTGTGTCATGCAGTTAAATTTCCCTGAGCCGTTTTTGCCTGAGAGAACATAATCAAGTTGTTCTTCTCCAAATTAAATCTGTAGCTAGTTTGTGACCTGAAATATGCCCTCATCCCTTTGGCAATACTTACAGCTCGACACTAAACGCACACACACACACACACACACACACACACACACACACACACACCCATACCCATACAGGGGGAATTGCGAGAGGCTGTATTCTGATAGCTCCTGCAGTGATGTGTGGGGGCAGCAGAGTAACAAGAACCAGCTGCTCCCCTCATCCTCCTCCTCCTCTTTCTCCTCCTCCTCCTCTTCTTCCTCATCCTCCTCCTCCTCCTCTTCTTCCTCATCGTCCTCCTCCTCCTCCTCCTCCTCTTTCCTTCATCTCCCTTTTCTCCTCTATTCCGGAGTGTTATTATGATTATCACTGTGCCTCTCTCTCTTCCTGTGCCAGAGTACAGCAGAGACAACAACAACAACAAAGACGACGCTGAAGGAAAAAAAAGACTTTTCCTAATGCGCGCACACACACACACACACACACACACACACACACACACACACACACACACACACACACACACGTGCGCGCACACATGTAAACTAAAACTGACAGGCACACACAAGCTTACAGACACAAACGGAAAGACAAAATAGACGCAGGCACGTTGACAGAAAGACAAGATAGACGCCTACACATGCAGACGCCACAGTGCACACACACACACACACACACACATACAGTACACACACACACACACGCTCTGCTGCTAATGAAGGTTGTTCCCAGTCAAACGGAGGGAGCAGGATTCCCTCACTGATTGATGACTCATTGAGGCTGTTTGTGCATCATTACTGCTATGCTGTATTACTGTTAATGCCACACGGCTGCAGCTACCTCAGGAGCCCCGTGGCTTCTGAAAACAGCTTTAAAATCACACAGTGAAAAGTCTTAACACTGGCGCAGAGGCATGTTGGCATCCGAATGAGTTGTACACCGCATCCTGACATCTGGCACAAGGACAAAAGGACACCACATACACTGCAGCAGCACAGCCCTGCACAATACTAGACTACAAATCAGTCAAATCACATAATTTACACAGGTCTGTACGCAACATGGCTGCATACTGCACATGAGAAGAGCCAGCAAAGGATCATATCTGCTGAAGGAGCATGCACATAAAGATGGCCACCTAAAGTTAAGGATTTATTGTTTTTTTGACAAAGATTTTCGAGCCTGGGAGGCTCATTTACCTCCAAAAACACAGATTCACCAGCTCCAAACACAAACTCGTCATTTAAACTATCTGCAGCCTAATAACTGTCACTGTCCGTCCTGACACCTTTGCTGCATCATGCACCCAACAGTTAGCAGCCGAAGCTGACCAGTACTGCTGGTTTATAAAGAGAGTGTCGCAGCTGCTAGCCTGCTGCTGCCTCTTATGCCCAGCTGAGAGGAGCAGCCACGCCAACCTGTAACCTTCAGATCCGACTGTCACACAAAGTCCACCTTAAAACCAGAACAGAAATGATTTAACTAAAAAAAAACTCCTGATCTTGCTTGACCTCTTAGAAAAATGTGCAAAATGACTGAAGTCGTTAATTAATGGAGTAGTTAAGTAATTAATTCTGATAATATTAGTTTGACCTTGGATACATGTAGCTCTGTCCTCAGGCCAGCTAGCTTTCAGTTTGTTGCACATCGTGTGTGAACTCTGTTCATTCAGCAGCAATAACAATCAATAACTTCTTCTCTATCGCCACAAATGACACATTGAGGCCGCGGCCCGTCCTGACATTCAGTACAAACCAAAGTTTGGGTAACTCTTCGGTTCTGGCTGTAGTTTGTAATTTGCTGGCAGCAGCACTTTCACATCGGTCAGTCATGTTTCATTTATAAAACAGTGACTGCAGGAACATCGAGGATGAGCTAGCCGCTCGCTGACCTGATGAAACTGATTGAAAGCACGGAGGCAGAGAGCAGGGACGGACGGCTCAAACCTGGAGGAGCTTTTTGGGCCCTTTATGCCATTTTGGTGAATGTTGCTCGTCTAAACGGGACAACGCTCATTTTCCTGATTTGTTGCAGTTGGTTCACGTTACACTGAAAGTTTAAGACGTCGACGCTGTGCAGCTAAACCTTTACAGTAACAAATTATTAAACAGAGGCTGATGGAGAAATTGGTGAATTGCTGCAGGTGTGGCCTGTTAAGTAGGCGAGTGTGTGTGTGTGTGTGTGTTTAAATAGGTTTATTTACAGACTAAAATCATCACTGTGACTGAGTCGCATGATGTGCTGATTTCGACAGCCTCAGAGTAGACGAAGCCGTGTCTGCGATCTTTGTCGCCCTCCTGAGGAGTGCCGGACCTTTGATGAAACTTCAATCAGTCGAATGATAAAATAATCACCTGATTTATTAATAACACACAGTGCATGTGTGTCTTTTTCAGTGATAGATAATGCAGCTAAATAAATGAAATAATGATAATCTGCTACATTTAAATGTTTCTACGCTGAGGTCTAACTTTATTTGCGACGTGGAGATTCTTGTCATTCATTTTATGACCTGCTTTTGATTAACGGTTGATGAGTTAGCTTCTCTGATCCATGTGCGGCCGGCCCGGCGGCCTCGTGAGTGTTCCAGCCTCTCACATACAAACCCTTACTTTATATTTTGTGGCTGTTTATCGAAACAGCGGGAGCAATGGGAGAGAGAGAGAGACGCGCACAGTGTGGACGGTTCTGTCAGGATTCAATCCCAGGCCAGCAGGGGGTTACATGCGCTTCCAGAGGCGGGGGTCCTAACTGCTAAACTCTCTGTGTGCACCTTATTGCTTTTTAGTGGTTAAGGCGGTTCACAAACGGTGATTCATCACTCACTAACACACACACACACACACACACACACACACACACCAAGCTGTGAGCTTCCTGGAGGCTATTCCCACCTCCAGTCTCATAGCACCCACTGATGACGAGCCGCAGAGAAGCCGCAGGGTCATTCCAGACGCCTCCCTGCGCGCTCAGTATCATCCAGAAGTGAAATGATATCTGTGTTTTTAACACACACGAGGCTCTCGTCCAGGTATGCGGTCGAACTACCTTCTGAGGCCAATTAGCTGGAGAGAGCGAGGAAAATGCTTTCACTAGATGTGTCGCTCCGAACAGAAACAAGAAGCAGACCTGTCTTCAAGCCCTCAGCTGGAGGCTGAGGCATGATGGGATTTTTCTTGAGGGTGGAAGCTGACAGCAGCTTCTCTCAGGCTAACATTAAGATACCACAGAAATGGTACGTGTCCACACAAAACAAATGATCCAGTAATACGTGCAAAGTCTCCGCTGGACGTATCTGCCGGAGCACAACCTGACAAAGTCAGCAGCACTTTGTTGTGTGTTGCCAGGCATTCCCTTCAAGCCTGGCAGGCTGCTGCTAGTTTAGGAATGTAGTAAACTATCGGGAATTGACATTTTATGATAGAGTCACACAGCTTCAGGCAATTATCGCAACACAAACGAGGCAGACATCGGTCCAAACCGCAGCAGAGCTCTGTAACAACAGCACGGCGGCATGGCCGACCCGATCAGTGCGTCAGCTATTTATCAAGAGCACCTGCTAGTGCTTGATACCTTTTAAAGCTAGCAGGTATCACACATAATGTTACAATGCTCATGTTGATGTGTAAGTAAAAGCACACTCGTGGTTCACTGAGGGACGAAAGATCCTGAATTTTAATAAACAGTTGATTCTATTCAAATTAGAGACGGACTGAAAATGTATAAATCAGATTAATCCTGAAGCCTGGTGTCATGAAAACAGTGATGTATGGATGTATAGAGGTCAGTACAGTCAGAGCCAGCATGCTAGTCATAAATAATATTTTAGTTATCGTCCAGCCTCACACAGCCTGATGTCAGTGCACGGACCCACAACAACCACGAACATCCAGGAAGCACAAAACACACGAGACTTTGAAGTGTGTATGCTACAACCAGCGCTCAACACATCTTTAAAAAAATGTCGCCTCTCGTGTCAGAAATCAGCTTAGTGACCGGCCACGCTCTGCTGTCGTCTCGCTAACTATGAATTACCGACTTACCGAGAAGCCAAGCTAATCGACCCTTTAAATAAGTGCCAGCATTCCCTGAGTTAACTGGTGTGTGTGAGGCGTGTGCACCAGTCACTGATCGACGTGTCTTTAGCCCGCTGGCAGCCGTCCGATTAATCAATTCATTTATTAACCTTTCCACACCAACATCCTAAAGGTAAAGCTAATGCTGTGCAGGGAAGTAAACGGCGGCTCGATTTTAATTGCAGCTGTGGAGCCAATCAGAGGCCGAAACTGAAACAATAATTAATATGATCAATGAATATATCCGTTTTTAAATGGTTTGTTTAGTTTACAGAAAGCCTCGAGGACGCTTCGATTGGCTGTTTTTACCTGATTGGACAATAAGAAAGCTGCAGATTCTCATTTTGACTCCAGAAGCTGAATCGTTGCTTGACTGTAAAAATATTAACGGGACTCTGAGCATGCACCCCAAGAATCAAAGCTGAAGACGGTGATCGGTGAGCAATAATTAGCCTCCTTTTTTATGGATCTGCCACAGATTAGACTTTTTTCATGTTGTCATTGTCATAGAAATATTAATTAACTAATTAATCTAATATAATCCTCGACAGCAGCACTGCAGTGCAGTCCATGTTGTGGAGAGACCTGGATTACATGCTGTGGCAGAAGGAGACATGAGTTAACCTGAGTTAACCTCAGATCACATTAAAACTGACAGATTAGTCATAGATGTGACACTGAAGACACCAAACTCGGCGTACATGAAAGGAGTGATGTCAGAGCGGCGTGTGTGTCCGCCTCTGTCAGCTGCAGCCACGTGTACTGTGTGCTTAGCGCTCTGGAAAAAACGGCTCACTGCTCAGTGTTCAGTGTTTGCACAGAAAACATATTTAACATATATAATCATATTTTTCCAGGAACAAGTGGCTTTGAGGCATCCTCTTATGTGATGGGAGATTTCTTCAGGCAGCGTGAGAATACGTTGGCAAGAGAAGTTAAACATGCTTGTATAATTACATTTTACCAGCAGTACTAGTTACAATAAAGACGTACAGTTACATTCAGGATTTTGTATTTGCATACTAACAGAAAAAAACGGTCCACGTCACTGCATGAGGAAGTCAGCTCATGAAGAGGTCCAGAGTTTACATGTAGATAACTTTATTCATGAAGCATTTTTCTTCAAAAACAAAGTTACAAAAATGATAGACTGATAAAAAACAGGAGAGAAGCATGAACAGGGTCATAATCTGAGACTTCCTTTGGAAATCAAAACAGGCCTTAAAATCAATGCTAAGATTGAAGCTAACATGGAGTCTTTGTTGGACAGGTGAATAAATCACAATGACAGTCTCGACTTCTACAGGAAGAAATTAATATTTGAATGAAACAAGACTGGACTGTATTAACATGTTTGAGAGCCCGGATGATTTGAAGTGTGACCATTAAGGGCCAATGATAACAGAACAGCATAGTTCTGTTATTATTATCAGTATCATAAACAGTCATAGAACTTCTGCTCCTTTGAGTTGCCGGTCCAGTCGGAGGCGCCGAGGGGAAATGACACAAAGTTCAAGTTATTTTAAAAACCTACGGCAGCTTTTGAGAAAACATTCGTCACCCACCCGACTGCTCGGCCGGGGTGTGATCTGTGATCTGCACTGAGCAGCTTCCACAGCGTCCGATGTGCAACCACTGCACGCCTTCATCACCTTCATCATCAGAAAATACAGTCTGTTATTTAACAGACAGGCAGCACCATTCTGTGTTTTTCATGCAGTCAAAGAAGATTGGCAGTGGAGCAGGTATTGTAAGAGACTGCACAAATGTGGCTGCTTGGTGAAACTGTATTGTTCTGCATGGTGGGGAGCAGCTTAAAGAGTACTTACTGTTCCTTCCCTAAGCACTGAAAACGGCTAAAAGCATTGAACACCAACAAACAAACGTCAAACCAAAAAGATGTGCTTCTCTTCCTGATGCATTCAGAGACCTTCAGTGTCGGTTTCTGCAGTGACTTGAAGTAAGTAGACAGTAAGAGTTGGTGTCAGGCACAGTGAACGCAGCATATGGCCGTGGCAGCTTATGTGAAACCTCTCAGGTCCTCCTGTTCGCCCTCTTCTAACCCAGCTCATGTGTTTCTTTGTGTTTTCCACAACTTAAGATCTTAAGTTCTGGTGGTGTGGATGAAATGAGCAGGTGTAGACGAGGTAATAAAAGGTTCAAACATGGAAGCTGCTCTGTTCTTAACAGATGTGTGTCTGCTTCCTGCCAGCTATAATTAGAGTAAAAAATGAGTGAAATATTTCTGTTTACATAACGTTCCCCTTTCTCATGGTATTCTGACAGTAACAGTCTCCCCATGGCTCGGGCTAAAACAATATTATGGAGCATAAAGAATAATTCATACAAATACGTGCATATCATGGTTAATAAAGCCCAGCAGTCATAGTCAGTATTCAGACCCTTCAAAAATGTACTCAGTAAAAGTATTATCATCTAAATGTACTTCAACTTCAAGTGTACTGTTTAGTTTAGTTTCACGAGTCTGAAGTATGATAAAAGTACAAGTACTGTAACTGTAACTTCCCACTGACCACTGACCGTCAGACCATCAGTCAACAAGTTTATTTTCCAACTGTAAAGTATCAGACGTATTTGTTTCAGTTACATTCGTTTAAAGTGGCTACAATCAATATTATTATTAAGGATGCTGATGAAGTTTTACCTGAACCTCAAACGTTGAAGATTCAGCTCATTGTTTACTCGGTGTACACTTCCTGAGGGCGGTACTTCCTGAGGGGTGTACTACGGAGCCAGTTCATGGATTAGTGAGCTACGTTTAGCCTGAAGCTGGAAAAGTTTCCAAAGGTGTCTCCGTTTTCTGAACCATGGTAACTTCTGCACACCTAACCGGCTCCGTTTGGATTCAAATCAGCCGTGAAAAGCTTCGTTCTCTTCCTGACATAATCTGTAAAATGTTCTATATGAAAACTTGTTGAGCCGACGCTTGATGTGACCAAACAAAGCTGTGCCGTTCATTAGAGCAGAGCAAACTGCAGCATCCCGTGGTGGTTTTTCCTCCCTGTTTCCCAGAAATGACATTTGTATATTAACTAAATTGTTTTCATAATTACGTTGTGGTGAAGTAATCACTGCCTGGATTATGTTCAGAGACATCATTTCCTGTTTGCTTCAGGTGCACTTTAAATGTTCCACAGCGTATCGTCCATACGCGAAAGAATAATGAAGGCACAGCAGCAGCTTTGGATGATGCATAATATTAAATCAATATCATTCATTTCACTCTGATTCAGCCAGAAACTGAAGTTATTATAATACGTACTCTGTGTCGTGGGACAGTGTCAGACCTGAATGCAGTTCTTGACTATAACGCTCAGTGTGTCACGTTTAAAGTTTAAGAGCTCTCTAATGTGCCGTTGTTACGAAGTAGAAATAAACGGGCAGCATCGAGAGTGCATTGACTTGATTAGCAATTCTCTGCCAGCATTCCACTCATACTTTATTTTCAGCAGCAGCGTTTTCTTCTATTAACTGATCCGTTTAATGCAGGAGAGTCCAACGACTCCAAACGCCCCATTTTATGGGAACATCCAGCCGGCGGCACGTGCATCAGTTTGTTGGTGAGCTACAGGCCGCTCTTCTGTCGCGTATCAGTGTTTTAAATAAGGACTCGTTACTCTAAGATTCATTTCAACCTTAGTTTTTCACTGAAATATAGAAAGACACGAGTGAGCAAACAGCATTCATGCTCATGCTGTGGTATGACTTCAGCTGGTAGGACAGGTCTGACATGACCCTTGACCTCTGTCGGTCTAATCTCGGGTGCCTGTAGGTGCTGAACTGATCCTCCACGTCAAACCGGTCGAGTCTGAAAGTGAGAACGTCAGAACTGAAGTAATGTTTTAAGGAACATGTGAGAATAAAAGAAGGAATAACCCGGCTGAGCTTTGTTGGTGATTTGCCTTTTTGTTAGTTTCAGTTCACGCTGCAAATTTAATTTTTTCCATTTTCGCTCTTTTGAGCTCCGTCACCATGGTAATGAGATTTGAAATTTGAATTTGAAGATGAAAACAAGTGTAATCCGGCCCCGCGGCCTCAAACACCTATAGGTGACAGACACCGCGGCCATGTTTTTTCTCCAGGTTGTCGACTCTTATTGACATTCAGCCGTGCCGTTTGGCGTTTGCACCCTCGGTGTCACCTGTTAGGTTGCAGGTTTGTTGTTGGTGGGTGAGAACACTCGAATTCTCCTCCGGGGAGAGAATGCGCCCCGGCTCACTGAGTGACGCATTCGCCCTCACAGCGCGTAACAGTTCTTATGCAAAGCAGACCCACTGGCCATACCACACACAGTGATGTTATAGCTGGCTTATGCAAATAGCTGACCTTTCACAGAGCATTTACATCAGGGTGGGAAATGAACTTTTTGATCCAGTAGCCTCTGCGCCGGCTAGATTTCTACATTCACCCAAACTGCTCATTATTACATTAAAAGAAGTTTATGAGGCAAAAAGTTTGAACCAAATATGCAAATGTCCGTTTTCATCTTATTAACCAATCACTGTCAGTGTGTGCTGTGTTTAATGCGACTGTATTCATAGTGGAAAGAAGTCTGTCTGCTTATTGTTATTTAGCAAGTTTCCCTCCAGAGTTAATGTTTAATGTTTAATGCAGGATGATTCTGTGCAGCTTTAAGATGCAAAAAGAAAACATGAAACCAAACCTGCTTTTTGTTGAAGTGTATCTTTTAAATATAGCACAACATGACGACTGACAGAAGAAGCAGTGTGCTGCTACAGTAAAGATCTGACAGGAGATCATTTCTTGTTCGTTGATCTATTTTTAGTGGATTAGTATTCATTGGAGCGGGTGGTGGTGCGGGTGGTGGTGCAGCGGTTAGCACCGTCACTTCACAGCAAGAAGATTCGACTGCGGCCTCTCTGAGTGGAGCCTGTTCTCTCAGGTACTTCCACCCAGTGACTGAAGACATGCAGGTTAATTGGTGAAGGTGTGAGTGTGAGTGTGAATGGTTGTTTGTTCAGGGTGGTGTACCCCGCCTCTGGCCTGAGGCCAGCTGGGACGGCTCCATCCCCCCACGATCCTGATGAGGATCAGCAGTTACAGTAAATACTGTGAGAGAACTCAAGCATCGTGAGTGCAGTTAAAAAAAAAGATATTTGATGCAGCGATTCAAATCATGTTCCCATTTTCAGCCTTTAACAAGCCTGAAGGTCAACAAGCTGATCTGATGTAAAAGCTGGTGACATAAGCTCGTATATGATCAGAAGACTTTATTCCAGTGCCTGGAAGTCATCAAGGGGAGTCCTGTTTATGTTCTCCAGGGTTCAAACCTTTGTCAGAACAATTTCCTCTGAACTTACATTGCTTCTGTGAAGCCTCATAGAGGTCAGAGGAAGGATACAAATGATGCACAGAGGTGCTGCATACATTGTCAGTCAGCTGACGTGGATTCAGTCTGCGTGTGTCTGTGTTGGTATTCATGTTTACATGTGCGGTGGAGACGAGTGGAGACTTTAATTCTTTAATTTTCGTGTGTTTGGCTTGTTGAGTTCACACTGAATATAATTAAAACAGTCACATGACCTCAGCGGGGAGCGGAGTTACCTGTCATCATGTTGGCAGTCCCAGTCTGTCACTTCAGCGAGGCATGATGGCCTTGTCTATGGCTGCAGTTAAAGACGATGCACATTAGCTGGAATGAGCAGGCGGTCCGACTGTGGTTTACTCCTGAAATATTTTGCTCTGCTTTGCTTTCTTTTTCTGCCTGTCAGCTACTATATCAACAATTCTTTGCCATCATGTTCATCCAACATCAAGGCAAAGCTTTAAGTCAGTTTAGATCATTTTATTTAAGATGCAGACAGGAAACACGGGCCGAGAGAGACGACGGGTATGACATGCAACAAAGGTCGACGCTGCAGCTGCACGTCCTCCAGAAAACCCACAAACATCTGTTTTAATTACAGACCGGTCTCTTGTTTCTGTGTGTCTAAAACAAATCACAAATTTCCAGATCTCGACGTGATAACTTTAAATTTTGTCTCTTAAAATTAAATACAAGCGAGAAGTAGCAAATCCTCGACTCTGAGGAGATGGAAGGAGACCAAGAGTGTGAGCAGCATGCCAGCTTCTGTGTATTTCTGTTTGTGTGAGAGATAAAGTCAGGATTAGATCAGATTTATGATCCTCTTCACAATATTTAGCAGAGAAAGACGAAGCATTCATTTTGAAGCATGGACGCTGGTGCTCACATGGCTGCAGCATGTTGAGCTTACATTCGTGATCTGACGTTGTCCAAACACAAACCAGAATGAGAGTGTGCAAATATGTGAGAGAGAGATGAGCTAACATTCACGGGGAAACTAGTTTGGTCAGTTCGAGCCGTCGGCCGACCAGGTGAGTCGACATGGCTGACAACAAGTGGCCATGTTGCATGTTGAGAGAAGTGTGCTGGGGAGGTGTGTCTTGACGTGGGGCTTGCCTCGCTGCATGCTGCTCTGCCATAGGCTGCCGACTGGTGAGCTGGGATAGTGCAGCGGAGGGCTGAAAGCAGAAGGCACTAGGACCCAGCAGTGAGGCAGTGAACAGGCAGGCAGAGCGGGGCTGAGTCACTGCATGTGTCTGAGAGGCAGTCAGAAACAGAGCAGAGCAAGGGAGCAGAGGTGATCTCACACTCATCAGCACAGGATAACACAACCATGATGGGTTGACTTGGGGGGGGAGGCGGTTGGAGAGAGGAAGTGTGCATTCGCCACCACTTGCTCAGCCATGGAGACCAACAAAGTTCTTCATTTTGTGCCTTCGGGTAAGTGGATCAAAGCTGCTCCTCAGCTGTGCACGACACAGCGCTCACTGGGAGAACCTTGGGGTTCCCTACCTAGTGAAACCTGAGAACCCCCTGTGAAAAACATGTGCAGCCCACCTCCACTTCCACTCTGAGATACGACAGATGTTTGGGTGCATGCGTTCTACTGTACATACTTGGTGTTTTTCGTGTGTGTGTGTGTGTGTTTGCGCTCTCTGTGTAGTTAGGCAATGTTCTGTTTGTGACAGAAATCCTGTTTGTTTTTTGGTCTTTTCCAGAGGAGGTGTGGTTGTAGAAGCCCTGTTGTGCTCAGAGAAATGCAGATGTTTGGGGGGTTCGTGTTGTATGAGTATGCGTTTGCCTTCTTTCTTTTTTTCCTTTTTTTCCCTCTCCCTCTTGTTTATGGTCTGTTCTGCGGCACGAGAGGTCCCTGCGTTGTATTTCTTCAGTTCAGGAACTGGAGCTTGTGAAAGGTTTGCGTTGCAGACCCTCGCAGAGAAAAGCAGCATACCTGTCGAACAGGAGCAGCTGGAATGCAGAGGGAAGCCTCTGCTCTCAAGCCACTTTTTCATGTGTTGCACTGACGGAGACGGAGAAGGATCGACACGGCACGAGAAACTGTGCGTGCGTGAATGTGCACATGGATCTGTGTACACTGAAAAAAGATGTGTACTTCCGTATATTGGTGTGTGTGTGTGTGAGATGGAGAAAGACGGGCAGATTAGTGTTGATGACAGCCACAGGAGAGCGAGTTCTCCCCTCACTGAAAGTCCTCTGAGAGACCAGAGCCCATTTGGAGGTGTGATGCGGCTGCCTCCTCACTTTCATTTTGTCTGAGAAGGCAGAGCGGGATACTGCGTCTGTGTGTGTGTGTGTGTGTGTGTGTGTGTGATGAGAACGTTATGTGGGATAATGCGAGTGCGGGAATATTATCTGAGTGTGTGTGTGTGTGTGTGTGTGTGTGCACGAGTGTGTTTTGTTCATAGTATGCAAACCCTTCCCATGTAGGATAATATGCAGAGATCTGTGGCACATTTTTGTGTGCACGTATTTGTCAGAGTTCAGTCGTGTTCTCATGAGATGTGTAAGAGTGTGTGTGTGAGTGTGTGTCTGCGTGAGCGTCACGCACTGTGCACACTAACTACATCTCAGAGTGTGTGTCGGGGCGTGATGGACACTGCTGTGTCTCGTCCTCTGAAGAGTAATTTGCATTCATTTGCTTAGTGCTGATTAGAGGCGGAGAAGGCAGGTCTGATCCGTGCAGCAGAACCATTCGGTTCTGCGCACACAAAGGCATTCCAAAGATTTCTCACCAGTCACAGGAAAGGTTGAAAAGGTTTGATCCAGTCACATCAAATATTTCTTCCTCTTCCATTCCAGAGGTTTTAATGTTCCGTATCACGTCGTTTAACCTTTGAGTTTTGAGCTTTGAGTGCGCATATCAATGTTTTGCTGCCCAGTGAAGGAAATGACAAAAACATTGTGTATCTGCAGGAATCTGATGGAGTTATCGATCACCACCAGTGACTCAACAATTACTTTGCCACAGGATTCGATTTCTCGCTTTCCAAACTCACTTTGCTGCCTTCTGGTTTTCCAAATGAAGCAGAGCGAGTTTCTCTGCGCAGCATACGTAGCAGGAGCGCGTTGTCCGTCACAGCGTCGCCGTACACAGAAACTGTCCTTTTTATTGCTGTTGTCATCCGCGAGCATTAGCAAACCTCATTGCAGCATATTGCGAGGCAGTCTTCCAGATCGTGTCATTATCAGTAGCAACCTGCTGACAGGTGAAGGAGCAGCTGGCTGTGGGAGGAGGTCAGGAGATACGGGATTCACTTTATGGAGCTGTGAATTAGCGCAGAGCTTTACCGTGTGATTACACAATGAAATAATCCTGCAGCGAGTTTGTGATCGAACCGAGCCCGAGATTCATTTTCTGATTCTGTTTGCTTCGTCTCAAAATGGACAACAACAGATGACTGCAGCTTGTAACAGAGCAGTGCGGGGCCGCGCGACCACGGCTGGGTGGAAAGGGCTAATTGGGATTATGTAATCAGATTACAGAAAGTAAATAAGTAACTATAATTAACCCAGATTACATTTGAAAGCAATTACTTGATTACATTTCATATTTAAATGATGTTAAGATATATTTGATGTGTTGTCATGGTGGAGCGCCCCCTGTTGGGACGAGCTCGCTCTGCTGCTTTTACAAAATGGCATTTTTAAGATTAATGAAACTTTTTTTAGCACCAATTTTATGTTACAATAAATTTTACGATAATTTAGCATCACACACCTGGAAAAGGATGAAGCTCAGAAATATTCACTTCACTCAAAAAGCATCAAATTGTTTTTAAAATCATTTAGATTTCTGAAATCTGACTTCATTGATCATCAGACGGATTCATTTCCTCTCCGTGGACGTGGATTAGATTCTTCTGTAGCTCGCATCTTTTCCAGCTACAAGCTGAGCGCGTCCTGAAAGATTAAAACAGTTATTAATCCAGCCACTCAAACCAAATCCACATTTTCTTTAAACAGCTCTGATTAAATCTCGTAATCAGAACATAAAATTGAAATCTCTCAGCGTCGTGCTCGCAGGGTGTCAATCTTCAGTTGTGACAGACAGCCTGGTAATCAGTGTTGCAGCCGTGACCTGCAGAGCCAGAAAATATCAGCATGGAGGACACATAGTGGCTGTGTAAATTAGTAGTTCGACCATGTGGAAGTGGAGGTGTGTGTGAGTGAAGATGGATGACGTGTTCCTTTCTGTGTGTGTGTGTGTGTGTGTGTGTGCGTGTCCTGTAGATGTGACAGTGATCTCTGATCAGTATTCACCGCTGGCAACAGATCTCAGAAGCTCCAGCCTCTGAGCACGGCCATCTGGGCAGAGGAGAAACGCACATCGACACACACACACATACAAATTATTATACAATACCACACACACACACACACACACACACACACACACACACACACACACTGAAATTTCACAAAAACAAGTCCATGCAAGACACGACAAGACAGCCGCACACGGACCGAGTGAATTCACACGCCATTTTTTTGATAATTCTCACACACACATTCGCACACACTCGCTCTCTCACTGATATTGTCCACACACACTCCACGTAATTATATACACAATTCATTCTATCTACATAATTTGTTGGTTTACACACACACGCAAAACAATTATGTGTCAACACAGACACTCATCATACACAGTTCAAGAAACACAGAATTAAGACCACACATGCATTACGACACACACACACACACACACACACACGTTTGTTTGTCCTACTTCATTTTTTTGTTTGTTTTCATTCTTCTTCTGCCACACACACACACACACATTTACATACACACACTTCTCTTAGCTGCATATTTACACACACGGGTGTGTATTCAGGGGAAAAAGGTCAAACAGCAGAAGATCGCGCTGAAGCAGTGCTGGGTTTTTTTTCAGGCCTGCGGCGCTCAAAGTGCGATGAACACACTTCCTGTCATCAGTCTGGGCTGTTATTATTATGATCTATTGATCTTCATCATAACCGCAGCGTGTTTAATCACCTTGTGTAGCAAAAAAGGAGAGCGATCAGTCAGCGTACTCGTGCTGTCTCTTACTTCGTATCACTTCATTCCTCTTGTAACGTCTGTAACAGCTAATCCAGCGTCCACAAGACGGCAACTGTACAACGCTGCATTGTTGGAAAACAATATTTAGCGTTGACGTCAGTGCTCTTAAATGAAGAAACATCAGGGCTCATTTTCTCACAGTAACGCAGCTGTTTGGTATTTTGACAACTATGTTTATCATTCATATACAAATCTATCTAATCTCAAGGCCCAAACACTGAGTTACAGAGCGGCTTCACAAAAGAAGCCATTCATTATCCGCTCACATCTTTCACACCCAGTGAATTAAGGAATTTCCCTCCATATTTTATGGTATCTGGCCTTTTTTGATAGCAAATTGAATTTCTGGAAGGAGAGATGTTGAGCGAGGTTTTACAGCCGCTCACAGATGATCAGACTTTTTGGGTTTTTCCAATTTCTATGTTTAGCTTGAAGAAGAGAGGAAGAAGCACATGTGTGCACACTGCTCCGTCCTGTTGACGTGAGAGGATGGAGGCAGGCTCACTGCTGCACAGTCACACGTCTGCATGTCCTGTAGGTCAGTACATTAAAAGGAAGTGATGTAATTGCTCAGCCTTCAACACACCCACATACAATTTATTACAGAAGACTTTATTTATAGAAGATTTGGCATCATGTAGCTCCCTCGACACAAAAATGTCAAACTTTTGCAGGTTCCATGTGAAGATTTGATACTTTTCTTCGTTTTGCGTGATAATAAACCAACGTTTGAGTGACAGGTAACAAAAAAAGATACAAATGTTGCAGGTTAATCTGATCATGTTGCATTTTTGAGTCACGGCCGCTGAGACAAACCTCAGGTTTCGTGTTTTGAGTGAGGTTAAAGTTTTCACAGTAAATCCTCTGAATATTTCTGCTGACTTTAGTCACCGCTGCACATTAAACATGGCACTGTGTGCTCTGTGAGAGATTTATGAATTAACTTCACTGATAGATTTCCAGATCTTTCTTTATAAAAATGAAATTCATAAGCAATAAAAGACGAATTATACATAATTAATTACGACAGATTGAATAACTTTCCTTAACGTGATTTCCTGTTTTGTTTTACCAATTCAAATTAGTCTAACTGGATCACGTCTAAATATTTTAGCCCTTTAACTTCAAAGGAAGTTAAGACCAAGAACAATTGAGCAAGTCATTCTTAATTAGTCATAAGTTACACTTTAAACTGATTTATTTCCAAAGAAAGAATCAGTGTCTGCCGGGAGAGAGATGTTTATACATTAACACAAGCTTTGCTGTCTTCCCTTCAACATCCAAATTAAATCAATCACAGACTTTGGACATATTTTTGGTCTTCACAGTAGGCAGAACATTGAAAATGAAGGTTTGGGAATGACTAAAATCTATTCTGAATTACTCCTTAATGTGGAATTTACAGCCTATTTAGTGACCCGGCCCTGTTAGCAGCATGCACAGAAATAGCTCTATAGTTCCAACATGGTATTTACCATGTTACTTTTTAAACCTTTTAATTCTGCACGTCTTCATTGCTTTATAAAAAGCTTCTATTGTCGTGAGGATGAATGCAGAAACTGTTTGGTCTTCTTTTTTTCAGCGTCAGATAAAAATGGGGTTTAAATGGGGGGGTGTTGCATCCTGGGAGAACAACTAATAATCATAAATCAAGTTAAATTGGATGCAGGGTTATTTTTAACCCGGATTATAAAGGCAGAGATTGTCACAGTCATTAGCAATTAATGGGGAGTTCCTTTTTTTTATTCACACAACTGGACGTGTAGCTCGTGTTTCTCGACAGTTTTTCCAGTCCTGAGTCTTTAAGCAGTTTTAAAAGGTGAGAAACTGATGTTGGTGTAGATTTTGACTGCACAGAGAGGTCACCGCCTAATCTCACTGAACATACAGCGGCTGCTTTCAGCTCAGAAGTGAAGCAGATCGCTGTGTGTAGATTTAAAGTTGAGGATAATTCACTGAGTCAAGCAGAAGCGCAGACACGGACACACGCGTCATCTCTAACATGCATGCACACACACATGAACATGAGATTGATGGAGCTACTTTTACGCTCATAAACACACGTTTGGAAAATGAAAACAACAAACACACACACACACACACACACACACACACAGTGTTGGTGGTCCTCCCCCGTCTTTGGTCATGACAGCTGCTCTGCTTTGGCGTTGTGTAATTAGACTACAGTTTACCACCACCCTCCAGCACGTACACGCCCATTCGCTGTAGATTAAAGCTCACGCTACAGGTTCCAGCACAGGAAGCAGTCCTGTGCACAGGCGAGGTGTGTGTTTCAGTTCCTTTTTAATATTGCTCTTGTATGGTCTGCTAAGGCTGCACAGCGTTTCCAGCACAGAACAATTTGTCCTGTGCAGAGTACTTTCTCCTGTGCAGTGAATTTAATTTAAAACCAACAAACAGAACACAACAGAGTGGCAGACATGGCGCTCTGCTGCTCCCCTCTTCTCCATACGTACACTCCCTCCCCAACATCGTAATTATTCCAAGATGTCTTGAGGATGCTCGTGTCGATGAATCCCCAAACCTTGATTGTGAAGCTTCTCTTTCCGTGTGACTGAGCAGAAATATCGGCGTGCTAAACAGAGTGTGGCAGCATGTATAGCAGGTCTAATGTGGACCCACAAGGGTGTTAGCACACACACTTTATTATAATCTCACACACACACACACGTCTGATTATGTATGACCCACGCAGTTTAAACAAGATGCGTTCTGAACTGCAGAAACAAGTTGCATGGCGTAGTGCGATGAGTCCTGCAGACATTTCCTCCTTCCCACTCAAACTGAGGTTATTTATACCAGGCTGCTGCCTGCATACAGCTGTTGACTGCTGGCTTTGCATACGCAGCATGTGTGATGTGTTTCAGGGTTCCTCCACTCTGCGTCTGATGTCCTTTGTGTCCTTGTCGCATGTCGTGACGCTGAAACTTCCATCATCCATGTGCTGCAGCACCAAAGTTGCATCCACAGTCCAGCTGGGTTAGTGCAGTTAATATTTTGTCTGGAGTTCAGGCCTGTCTGTCCGATGGTGGTACAATAAATGTAAAGTAGAGTCAGTAGGTACGTCTGGTGCAGAGCAGCACAGCTGAGGCAAAAAGATCTCACCTGCAGCGTAAAGAGAAGGCTCGAGACACAAAACAGACAGAAGACTTGGCTCTATATCCAGTGTCAGGTGGAGGATTAAACAAGTAAGACATACTGTAGGAAGATAAGCTGGAGAATGCTACGTAACCAAGGTTGCTTCATTTAAATTCTGTCAGTGTGCAACAGGATACGACTAAGCTAAGCAAAGAGAGCTACTGAGCAGGGCAGGGCAGTGACACCGCTGAGGCGAGCGGCCCGACGCTCACCGGGGGCCCGCGCGCTCAAACAGTCAGCTGAAAGGCTGATTTGATAAAAACAGCCATTAAATTTTAGATTTGTATCTCGTTTAAAACGCAGCGTCCTCCGCGCGCTGCAGGAACGTGTTAAAGTTGGAACATTAGAACACAAATCCACTGCGAGCGTGCACGGCGCAGACGTATGAAGACTTCATGTTAGGTGGAAGCAGACAGCCTGACAGATACAGTAGACCAGACTTTGCCGGCATTTTCTCTCCTGCTGCCTCACATCGATTCAGTTGAAACTGGAGCTCGAGGAAGAGGCAAATGTGCAAGCAATTAGCAGGAAACCCCGAGCACTGCTGCTTTTTTTTTCGCCCCCCACTTCTATGAAAATCGAGGCAGCCAATTTCTTGCGAGCGGCGGTTGGCTGGTGTGTGCGTGCATGTGTGTAGTGGAACAACACCCTCAGTCACTCACTCACTCCCTAACTCATCTACTGCCTGACTCGCTCACTACGAACACACACACACACACACACGCAGAGCAGAGCAGAGCAGAGCAGAGCATCCCTGCTGCAGCACCTGAGTGTAATCCCGTACCTGTGTGTGGCTGTTAGAGATTGAAAAAAAGAAGAAGAGAAGAAAGAGGATGTGGAGGAAAGATGAATATTGAAAATGAGATATACAAATAAATGGAGAGAACACAGGGTAAGAATATGATGAAGCACGGGGGTGGAGGGTGGAGGGTGGAGGGCGGGTGGAGGGGTTTAAATTGGAGCATGTTCCTGCTACCTTCAGTCACGATGCCTTGTCTCGCCGCGCTGCAGACAGGGCAGGATTCATCTGTGAACTCGACAGTAGCCAGCTCACTATAACTATCAATCCCTCTCAGGTGAAAGGACCAGAGGATTACTGCAGAGCTTTTCAGTCCACAGACCGACGCCAACAGACAGATCTAACACACAAAAAAAACACGGGGGCTCAGAAACGCTGCAGGAGTGTTTGCACAAATTAAAATTCTCAATTAGACAGATACTCCGAACATTAAGGGAGGATTCATTCTTGTTCTTTGATTCATTGCATGCTGTCACAGTGAGACGTGTTCTTTCGTCTGCGGCTGCAGTGTTGTTTTAACTGGTTTGGTCAGGTTTGCATCCTTTGAACACTCAGCCTGAAGCCGCTCTGCTGTCTGTCATGTTCTCTGACACATTTGCATGAACGTGAAGCACAAACACCAAACCTGTTAAAAGTCGTCTCCCCTTATCAGCAGATTATACACATTGTTGTCTGAAGGTGCGGGAAGGCATAAAAACACACTCCCACACACACAAACCAACCACATATGGCTCAGTGCACACACACACACACACACACACACACACACACTGCTTGCCAGACTCGCTTCGCTCATAGCCAGCCTCGTGGTCAAGGCTCTGCTGTGACATCACGGACGTCAAACGCCAGCCCGGGGACGCAGCTGTCCGCGGCAGAGCCAGCAGCTCTTCAAACAAACAATCAGCACAAATCACATTTTCATGTTTCTAATATTTAGGAAAGAAGCTCGGCCAGCATCTCGCTTTGAGGACGTAAATATGAGCAAACATTTCAGACCCCGGCGTCTGCAAGAGGAAGACGGCATTACTAAAACGTGTCATGGAGGAGGAGACTCCAGGACGTGGAGACTTCGTTTCTCTCTGTGTTAACGGCGTGTCCAGCATCCATCGCTGAAACCACGTGCTTCATTATACCCTTGAGTTTGAATAAGGATTCCTACCAATCTGCTTCAAGGGAACTGAAGGACAAAAAGAGATTTCTTCTTCTTCTTCTTCTTCTTCTTCGATCTGACTCATTGTACTAAAGCATCCACCAGATAAAGCCGTGTTTACCTCAGACGGCCGGCTGCAGGGCGGCACGGAGCAGGCTTCTTTATTTTAGTTCACTTTTTGAAGACTGGATTGGCCAAACATATTGATCACCTGCAGCCTCTAAATACAGTACTGTAGAGTGTGAGTGACAGACATCACAGTGTAAATATGTTTAGTCATTAATTCAAAGGATTCAAAGGATAGTGGGAAAAAGAAGCAGATTCATTTTCTCAGTTATTTGTTTGTTTTTATTTGCTCTGTCATCTGGATCAGTTTTAATCATATAATGATTGAATCATTGATTTAAAATGGAGGTTCAGTGAACACACCAAACATGTTTGAGATGTTATTGACTGGCGGCATCTGAAGCTGACGTTGGTCGTTCTATATCTGAGTTTTTAGTTGCTGCGGTTTAACGTTCAGACTGAATCAGCTTCAGATTAAGTATAAAAAGTAAGCGAGTGAGCTGTAGGAAAGCTTTTGCAGGAGCTGACAAATACGTGGCAAATTGCAGTGAAAGTGTGAGACTGTGAGAATGTGATGAGAGACCAGAGAAGACTTGCCCCGATGGAGCGGGGGCCGTGACCTTGTGAGGTTATGACGAGTTTAAGAATCAAGCTAAATCATGTTTTCTCACATATTACATCATCCAAACCGGATCGGGCTTGAAACTAACCCCCTCACTGATGCGGCCGCCTTTTACAGGATTGCACAAACACTCCCTGTAGAACACGAGGTGGCTTCCCACCTGAGCAATCAATCCAGTTTTTGGCTGCTTATCTAGAAGAAGATTATAGAGGAGAGTCTTTCACCAGCGGCTCCTGAAGAGGCTTTCCCGGGCCGGCGTGATGTGGATTTTCCCTCACCTGGTGATGGGAAGGATAAGATCTCAAATACGAGCAGTTGCACTTGTACGCCTTCATGAAGGAGTCGAGGAGTTCTCCTCGAGATAGGATAATGATCGGAGAGCTTGGAGGGGAGCAGTTGCCGTTGGCCGTCACCCAAGAAGTTAAAGTGGAGGCGTGAGACCTGGAACAGTTTGTGTGTCCATTGTTACTGAAAGTTGAAGCTCACATTCACAACTTATTTCAGCTCTGCGGGGTTTAATATGCGGCTGCATGATGTGATTATTTTTATTATTGATTAAACAGCTGATTATGGAGTCGTAATCTCGCTCTTATGTTTTGACTTTCCCTCATTTCCAAATCGGACGTTGTGCGATTTCCATTCCAGACGTCTGTCTAATAAACTGGAGTCTACATGACTGGTAATGAGTTCAGTTTGCGATGAACCTGAATTAATGAAATGCATCAGAGTAAATGTGTTCAGCATGCTGCAGACCTGGGAAAGCAAAGCACGTAGGCGTGTCCTCGCTCCTGACTTCAGGCATCAGTGTGCCCCTATGCCTCCTGGGAAATACCAGGCCAAAACATACTGTAAATTGCCATTTACAATGTGTGTGTAATTAGCATGCCGACTGAAGTTCTTTCAAATTCCTGTGGAATAAAAAGAAGACCAAATGTGGCCTGAGTTTGAAACATGTACACGAGCAAACAGAGCATGGGGAGGAATTCCCTCTGCGCCCGGGCTCTCTCTGCGACCGCAGCTCCAGAGAGGACGGGTGCCAAGAAAGCCTGTGGGCACAATTAGCCAACAAAAGGCCCGGCCTCCTCCTCCTCGGCGCTGGCCCGGCCCTCGTAGATTCTCCAACAAACGCAGCGGGTCACCTTTTAATCTCTTGCCCTCTTCACTTCTCAGCCTCACCTCTCCTTTAAATTCCAGGTTGGTCCCTCCTGGGGGCTCCGGCATCTGTTTTGCATGTACCTGCAGCACAATGCCCGACAATAGATCAGCGCGCATGGGGAGGAAGGCTGGCTCCGTTTCAACCTGGCTGCGGGTCGTATAAGTTGACTTCCTGTTGTCTTGGAGCATTTAAATACACATCAGAATACGTTTTCTTGTTAATGCAATTAAGGCAGAGTCTGCACTGGGTTAGAGTAATGACTGACTCGTACCAATAAAGTTATCCACAGCTGCTTGTAGAATGTATAAGGTCCTTCCCTTTGACTCGATTCAAATACCTGAAGCCATTAAACAGCAGCAGGAATGTTGTCTGTCTCCAAACAAAGGTCAAACATTGTGGGTACCTCCATCTATAACGTGTCCTTTTATTGATCCATTTTGATCTAGTACAATAGGTGGACGACCGTCTGTGCGCTCTGTATTTACTGAATATAATTTATCAGCCGGACGTGTCTGTCAGAAAATGTTTGTACTTTCCAGATCATGTGGAAAGTCCTCGGCTGAAAGAAGTTCATTGAGGAGCGTTTTGTAAAAACGGGTTTATTATATATTCCTGACCTGTTCTTAAAGATTTACATCTTGTGCAGACAGGCTGTGGACGTTGGAAAGAGTTGGACCAGCACATTGTTGGTTTTGGACTTTTAAAATGATTTCTTGACAATCACAGAAAATACCTTCTTTAAGCTAAATGACATCATTTCCTGTGGTTGAGTTTCAGCCGTCAGACTTTTCTCTGTAATCTTCGTGTTTGTCTGGAAATGTAAATTCTTTTTGGGGAGATCTCGGTGATGTAAATGTATTTTCTGCTCCTCTTTGAGCCGCCTGCTGCTTTTAAAGGGGATTAGAGGTGACGGTAATTATTTAAGCTCCACCTCGCTGATACTGTACTTCTACTAAAATATATCCACCCTGCTTTAGCCTCTTCAGATTACCAGGGTTGTATTTGTGCCTGTGGTCACCAGAATTGCAAAAAAGCTACTTCCATCCACCTGCTCATGTGGCCAGAGTTGAGACTTGCGATTACACTTTGCACCCAGCTTGGAAATCCTAATATAAAAACATGCTTATAATCTTTTTATGGTCCCGTTATCTTCTTTAAATGAGTGAAGAGCGTTTACAGTCCTTCGCAGAGAGTTCTCACTTTGCTCTGTTTACTGAAACAAGCCGCGGTGAGCAGTTTTGTTCTCTGTATGACTGTGTCAGTCCAGGTAGGGAAGGACCGGCTCCTGCAGTGTTTAGCTGTAATGGCGCTCTGCGACTTGATAAGAGAGCTAGTAAATCATATGAAACGCATACTGTACCCCGCGTGGGCTTCATCTCAATCTTTGCCTGGGGCATCCAGATCTCTAAAACCATCCCTGAACCTTCTCTGTACAGATATATTTCTTCTTCTTAAGAACTGCAGGAAGTCGTGTTCTCTTCACATTTTTTTCTCTTTCGAGAACACAAGGATCAAAAAGGGGGATTCAAAGCAGAGGGAAGGGTCGGCAGGCGTTTGATTCATAACCACACAGGTATTTGTGGTTCACAGGAAGACCTCAGGTAACAGTTTCACTGCTGAAGCTCTCCGTCTGTCTCGCCGCGCTGCTGCTTGCTGGTCGTCAACCACAACAAGCCGCTGCCTGCATCGCTTTCTGCAGATAACTCGCATCAGATGGAGGTTTATGTTTATCAGGAGTTTGTCATGTGACTTATACTGACGCTGCAGCGAGTGATGAGCAGAGCAGATGCTGCCTTATTTGTAGCTTTGTGACATGATGTAAACTCGCCTGACTGACAGATA
Organism: Nibea albiflora; assembly: GCA_014281875.1. Classification (NCBI taxonomy): domain Eukaryota; kingdom Metazoa; phylum Chordata; class Actinopteri; family Sciaenidae; genus Nibea; species Nibea albiflora. The sequence goes on along the minus strand of CM024799.1, from coordinate 1,121,056 downwards.
TTTCCTTTATGTATATGCTGGGCAGTGATGAAAGGACTGAGTCAGAGAGATGCACACACACACACCCACACACACACACACACACACACAGATCAGTCAAAGTGATGAGACGTATGTGAGATTCGTGTTCGATGCAGTTCTGACTTCCTGTTAACGAGTCGACAGCTTCCTCTTTTCTGCAGAAAGTTATCATGTTTCTTTCTGCGAGCGCTTCCTCCCTCCGTCACCTCTGTTCAAGCATCTGAATTTGCAGGATGAATAACCTCAAGTGGCTTTTAATGTTCAGCCCAGAAGTAAATGAAACACAGACCAACCTGAAGTTTCTGCTTTACAGAAGCTTTGTGGTTGTGAGATAAACCACTCTGTATCAGAGCTTTACAAGAAGCAGGAGGAAGTTCAAGAAGTATTTGTTTGTCAGAATCAAAGAGCAGGTCCAGAAGTGTCTGCATCCTTTGATTCATACAGAGTGTGTGTGTGTGTTCTGTCGTGCACAGCCTGATTTACAATAAATGCAGATCATTGCATATCAGTGTGTCTGTTTCAAGGTGCAGGACAGTGAAGTGCACTATTTCATAAACTGTGTTGCATCAGCAAAGTTGCGCATCATTGTGCGCTCTTCTGCTCTCAGCGTGCATGTAGGTGTACAGCAATGCAGCAGACTAAACACATTTCCAATAGAAGACTGCAGTCGGTCTCGAGGCAACAGTGAAACTGTGGCTGACAAACTCAGTGATTACAGAGCAGAAACCGACGTCCAGCAGAAATATTTAGAACGTCACATTAGCAACTCGTACGGCTGGTTACAATAACCGTGAAAAACAGAGGGACACCCACAGATAATGCTCCGACGGGGGCATTAGGCCACAGCAGATAAATGTGGCTGCCAATATTTTGTGTCGCAGATCTGACAAAATGATAAATGAAACAACATTTGTTGAGCAGCAACGGCTATTGAAGTGTGTCAGCCAATAGCAACTGAAAACAGCTGCTGGTACGTAGCAGAATGCCCACAGTAACACACACACGGTAACACACACACGGTAACACACACACGGTAACACACACACACGGTAACACACACACGGTAACACACACACGGTAACACACACACAGTAACACACACACGACCTGTCTTATGATTCATTTAGCACAGTTAACCACCAAGAAGTGACTTAGCAGAGGTCGAACCACCAACAACCTGAACAACAGAATATAATGTCAAGAAAAATCACAACATTAAACATCCAGTGATAATTTATTGTAATCAACATCTGCAAATGATCTGAAGAAACATTAAATCTTTAATTGTTGTCCCCCTCTCTGGAGAAACATGCACAATGAATATATAAAACATAATAACAAATAAATATAGATGTCCGTTTATGTGGCAAATGGTGGATGCATCATTTTTGTGCCTGCTCATCATCTGGTTATTAAGAATTCTCACTAAAAATGAAATGTAGGCTTTCTTTCATTTTCTAATTCAGTCTGCGCTTTCTGTCCCAGAGGCGGACCTTTGCAAACGCTTATAAAGCAGCTCGTTAATTGATGTTTAATTTAACGGTGAAATGGGGCCTTAATAAAAGATCTTGCAACATTTAAAAAATCCTTAATCCATAAATAGGTCAAATAAAAAATGAATATGCAGAAATTAATCAGTGACTTAGCACGAAGACGGCCAATAGGAAACAGATCTGGACCGGCGCCGTAAACGTTTATTCACAGGACGGTGTCGGAGCACACAACGTTACGTGTCGGCCTGCTTGTCATCACGTGCCTCTGCTATGATGTAACTGTGTGTGTGCAGAGATCTGACTCCTGTCTCCTGTTCAAAAGGTGTGTGTGTGTGTGTGTGTTTAATAATCATTCTTTGGTTACATCTGAAAGGCTCGAACATTTCCTGCACAGAAAGTAAAATTGATTTAGATTCTGTTGAACCTTTAAAGTCAGTTTTTAATCTGCTCCAACCTTTATTCAACATTATCAGCTGTGACTTTCACCGACGCGTCGGATCATTTAAATTTGTTTCATTTGAGGCTTACAGAATCATCCGTGGGCCGCAGTAAATGAAGTCCACATTTCTTTGTGTATGAATGTAATATGTCCCCGTCCCGTGCAGGGCGGGCGTCCTTGAACCTTTTGGCTTGCACTGACTCTTCTGGATGTCTTAATTCACACAATTTAAATGAATCTGCTTCTGATTTCACAACAGAATAGCCTTCATGACTGCTAATGAGCCTGTCTCTAAAAGACCATCAGAGCGTGAACTATGTAAAGGTCCTTAATCAGCTCTGTCTAACAATTATCTGCATGTGTGTGCAGCCCAGTACGGCAGACAGAGACGGAGTGTATTAACTCGTCACAGAAACAAATAATGCAGTTTGACCTGCAGCTCGTTTGACGTCTGTCCTAACTGAAAATGAAAAACTCTGTCTAATTTAGGAGTTTATGGTCTGCAGAGCTGTTAGAGGATGTACCAGGTTACTCCCTCACACAAGATAAAACTTTTATTCACTTCACTCGACTTAATGGCACTTCTCTGAGTGCTTAAATTTAGAACAAAGCTCTTTATTTGGTCATAAAATGGAGCTCTGCGTCTCACAACAGAGAAACATTCCTGCTGTATTTTCATTGATCTGGCAAAGCCCGTACACGGATAACATGCAGTCCCCTCCAATCCTTCTAAATCTCTCTCTGCATCTGTCAGTGCCAAACAGCTCAATACAAGCACAGCACATGAATCTTCACCATGCCGCTCCTGATCACGGCACTCAAACTAAGACGCAGTTCAGAGGAAGCACGGCGTCCGGAGGAAGCTGCCACGATGTGCCACATAAATAAATGAGCGGTCCAACAGAAGGAATCGCTTTCGCTGTCAGTAAATGAATCTGCAGTCTTTTGATAATCAGTTTATCGTTTGAGTCTTTTTTCAGGCTGAAATTACAAACACGGCGTCTTCTTTGAGCTCTAGGAAGCGGGCAGAGGACTGAAAAGAAAGAGTTGGCATTAATTGATAATAAAACTGATTATTTGCAGCTGTAAACATTTTGGTGCAGCGTAGAAGGCGACGCTCGCCGCTCGCTCAGGCTGCATCAGAGAATCTCCAATAAATGTTTTCATAAAGCTCATTATTTATTAGACTGAGGATTCTGTGGCCTATTTTACAACGCCCGAGGAGACTTTAAATTGTGAATCTAATTTCATTCTTATTTGCTATGAAGTGTTGCTGGATAGTCTTCATGTTCGTGTTTTAGATCTGCTGCTTTTCTTTGTCATGTATGACACTAAATTCAATAACTTGATGATGAAAATCATCTTTTGTTCCATATAAATGTGCTCATACAAGTTTTGTGTTGAGTGTCTGTGTGCACCACTTCCCCCACACTGCCAGAAAAACAACTGCGCACTTGGCTCCCTCAGTATTTTGTGGTTTATTTGACTGATGCATCAGACATGATAACTGCGTGATGCAGTTATTGCAGCGCTCTTAATAAGGCGGAACATGACATGCATTTAATCTCTCGCTTTATTTAACCTCGTGCTGCTGCTGCTGCCTTTACGTTAATGTTACCAGACCCGACCAAGCAGGAGCGGATACGTGTACAAGTCGTGTACATATTTAGACATGAGACTGACTCACGATCAATCATCGATCATCAAGCTGAAACAGCAGTGATAATAATATGAGCTCCATGTTAAAACATGCAACAGCAACAAATGTTTAGTTTATTTAGCTGCACGTATAAAAATGAGTAAACAGCAGAAAAAATGGATTTATTTGTTGGTGAAATAAGCCAGGGCATGCAGAAAAGTCTGTACTTGTGTTTATCCATTATGTTCATAATGTAGCTGAGTGCTTATGTTTAATGCAGCAGCTGCAGGTAAGCAGGCTGCATGGCAGGAATGTGATCGACCTGTGTGTGCTGCGTAGGCAGGTGAAGGTAAAATTTATGTTTATGTGCAGTAATACAGAAGCGGTGGAGGGTGTCGGAGAAATGTTCCCACATGCTCGTGTTAACAGCTCAGATGACGGAAACTGATTCCTATTTTTTCATTTTTTTGATACTCGACAAAGCCGACGGGAGAAAACACTGAAATTATTCTGCTGCCATAAATCACAAAGATCTTCTCAAAAAAAAAAAGAAAAATCCTGTTTTCGTTGGCGACTCACCTGAGAGCATTTCCTCCTGGATTGGACGAGGTAAACCAGCGACTTCATGGAAGTAATCGAACCTCTTCCATCAGTAACCAGACGGACTGAAGACTTGAAGGTCGTTACATTGGGTTCATATGTAAGGCGGAGGCGGTGAGTCCGTGAACTCCAGCTAACATCATCGACAAAGCAGTGTAGTCGAGTCGAGTAGGTTCAACCATATATACAGTAGACAATGAAACAATGTTTGACTGACAATGGCAGTGTTTCCTCACAGACTGTGTGCGCTACATTCAAGTGAACACAACACAAAATGTAACAATAACTGCAAGTAGACGAATCTTTCCTTTGCACAAACGTTGTCACTCACGTCTGCTTCCTTTAAAGACAGTCCAGATGTAAAGAGTGAAACTTTGTGTCCTCGTGTAAAAAAACAAAGTTTCCTTATCTGAGTTTATGATGACACATCTGCAGTTTGGAAAAAATGCTGTCTTATCTGAAGATAGGAATGTAGCTTTCACCAACCTAACTGAAGAACTGAGGAAAGTTCAGATGGCAGACGGTGAATTCAAACTGTGGCAGCAGCACGGTGAATCGATGACCGTTCACATGCTCATGGATATTAGTATTGAAATGGATTGGACTTCACATGGCTGACATAAAGAGAGCCGTGTGCTCACGTGGAAACTGACTTCACATTAAGACCTCAGTGTACTTATGATGCTAAGCTAGCTAACCAGAGAGAAGTGAAGCGAGACAGCTGCTCACGAAACTGGAGAGGACGAGTGCTGAGTCAAGAACCGGGCTCACCGCTCCAGTTAGGACTTCTTCAGATAAGATAGGAGGAGGTCTGATGGAGAGAGCACAGCCATGAGTTCAGGGACTGCTCCTTCCTGTCTTTGAGACTTTTTCTGTTTCACTAATTAACGCTTTAGATGTCATTCGTTTAATGCGTACTGGAAACAAATTGTAAATACCAGTATTAGAAAGGTCATATCCTGAATGATTTCTTGGCTGTGCAATGAATTCCTGAAGTCTTGTCATCGCTGCTCCCTGCCAAGAAATGTTTAGGCACATGACCAACCTTAAAATCCAACACTTTCTCATTTTTAGACGTGTGTGGATTAAACAAACACGGTTTAACGTGTTAACGTGTTCGCTTTAGGTGCCAGATCCAGACTAACTGCCCTCCTTTCCAATCTTTGTGCTAAACTCACCAGCTCCTGGCAGTATCTTCATTTTACACCGCGCAGGCAGAGAGAGAAAGCAAATATGAATATTTCTCAAAATGTCAAACTATGCCTTTAAAATGTTCTGCGTTCCACGGGGACGTTCGGGTTGGCAGGGAGGATTTAAAAATACATGAAAAATCAACATGAGTCAAAGTGACCGAGGGGAGAGTCGACAGAAAAGGGCCAAATGCAAATATCTATTACAGACCGAGCAGCTCCATCATTACCTGTGTAGATGAACACAGCTAATTGTTGTGGGATAAATGAATCCCCAGTTCTTTTACTCTTGAGCTGTTTTCTCGTCTCTACGTTCAACCTCGAGACTGAAGGAACATTTTGTATAATTGAAATTGTATTTTGGATTTGTATGCTTTGTCACATCCAGGAATCCTTTCAGGACGAGAGCTCGTGTTCATCTTGACATCGCTGGTCTGTATCAGATGTTCTCCTGGTTTCAGAGGACAGTGTGTGTGTGTGTGTGTGTGTGTGTGTGTGTGCGCGCGCTCGTGCAGGTGATTTTGCCCTTTGTGTGGGATGGCTGTGATTTTAGCAGTCAAGTCAGGGAGACGTCTGCGAGCCATGCTGTTGATCTTTGGTTATAGGATGAATATGTAAACATATTGGCTTAATGCTCAAGAAAAGCCTCACAGAAGTCTGGTCGTGCAGCAGCTCCCTCCTCCCTCGCTCCCTCCTCCCTCGCTCCCTCGCTCCCTCGCTCCCTCGCTCCCTCCTCCCTCACTCCCTTCCTTCAGCCCACAATGTCTCAATAACCTTCAAAGTATCCCCTCTCCATATCTGCTTCGTCTTTCTGCCATCCGCATGCTGCACGCGTCCACGGGGCCGCGTGACAAACACTCTAAAACGTTGTACTCTGAATTCCCTCTCTGTGTGTTTGTAGTGGAGCTCTTCACCAGATTAACTTTAATTCCAAAATGAGATATCCGCCATTTTAAAAGCGGCACCCACCATTGCAAAACGATTTTCTTGCCTGGAAGCAAAAACTCACTGTGGATTATCAGTGAATGTATGAGAAGAGTCGAGACCTTCGCTGATGAAAAGAGCGTGTGTTGCATGTAATCATGGCCTGTTAACATCTCTGCTACCTAATGAACATGTTGGAATGAAGCCCTCACTTTTCCTCTGAATTTGAACTTCAGGATTGCCCAGTTTGTGCTCACACACACTCGCTCAGAGTGTCTTTGAGAGACGTGGCCCCATTAGGAGGAACAAACCTGTATTCCACAGTCTAAACAGTCTGCTCACTGTCTCTCGTTTTTCTCTCTCTCTGTTGGCAAATCTTCACAAATCTCTGTCGAGTTGATCAGACTGAGAAACGTCAGGCAGCTCTCCGGTTTAGGTTGTTTGCTCTCGAGGGTGTCTCTGCCTCTTTGCATTATTTAAACATTCAAATCAATCAAAGCAACAGGTTGAGCAATGCACTCCAACAGTCGGTCACTGGTTTGTCTTTTATTCAGATAGAACGTCGTCATCATTGCATACGATGACGATGACAGCAGGTGTCAAACCTGCAGAGGACTCTGTCCACACTGAAGACAGAACAACATTAATATCACACGTAAATACAGCATGACAGCAGTGAACAGACCTCTAGTGGTCACAGAGATTATTAGTCATATTCAAGCCACAAAATGGCAGACTGCAGTTTGCTTTAGTTTCCATGTCATTTGACCTTAAGAGGTTAGTGTTATTTTAAGATGATTATGTATTATCCATAGTCAGTGGGTCATAATTCAGACCTGGACGAGGTCACAGACCGCGGGGAGCTTAGCGCATCATCGTACGGACACATGAGCTCCACACAGGTTTACCTCCAGTGTGTCAGTCGAGTCTCTGCTCCTAAAGTCAGCTTCTGTTTGTGCACAGGTCTTGACCAATGACAGTATCTTGACCTGTGTTGCAGTGTATCGTGGGATTTGTAGTACAAGCAGTGGGAGTGCGATTTACCGACGGGTCATTAATAATAGACGGATGAAATGATCTTGCGGGCCGAGTCCGACCTTGAGTTTGACATATCTGGTCTAGATAGTGTTGATCCGACTTAGAGCAACATGAACCAGCTGATCGAAGCAGCAACTATTCACTTTGCAATTAAGACGTGTGTGTCGCAGCTTCCACCCGACATCGTAGGGTGGAAGTTGCTCAGTCTGTGGGCGACTTGGTAAGTCCAGTGTGAAACCACAGTGGCACCAAACACTGCATGTGTGTGTGTGTAAACTATATAATGCTGTATAAAACTCTCCTCGTGTTTCCTAACAGCTGTTAGGGGTCAGATATTTTATCATGAGTGAGTGAATGAATGATCCGTGAGATGTTTTAAATGTGCTGATCTTTCCCTCTTGAACATCAGCATTAAATGAGCAGCGAACCACCTCCCATACCAACAGTTACTGCATAAAAATAATAACAAATAATCAGATTACCAAATGGAAGCGGCTCCCTGCGGGGCCAGTTACCGGTGCTTGGTTTCACATCACTGATTCGTTCTCTGTTTTGCTCTCTCCTGCAGAGGCGCCTCCCTCTGGGATGTCCAAGAATGGATACTTCTTTCAAGAAATGGGTGAGTCTGAGCCTCCACCGGAACACACGAACGCACCGCACACTAAATTATCATCATTAGCCAGTTTTCCAAGGCAGAAAACACGGCAGCCAATAATAAGGCATCCACGAGCTGGAGACAGAGGCAGAACAACAAAGTGTGATCCTCTCATCAGGATGGAAAAGAGGTGTAGGGATTTTAAAAATTTGAACACTGCCCATAATGTGTGTTGTGCAGTATAGAAGATGTGAATTAAAGATTGGAGCTGCAGGACAGACACAGAAAACTCTCCCAGCACTCACACTCGACTGCATTTGGATATAAATAATGAACTTTGCTCCGGCTGTTATGATAACGGCAGTTTCATTACCTTCAAGCCAAGGAGAGGCGCCCAATTAGTATGTGCAGCACAAGCAATCTGGACAGAATATGCTTGCACTGGATCTCCCTGTCTCCCTCAGCCAATTATTCCCCTCCTGCAACACGCCGATTCACTCAGCAGATTCACAGAAGACCCCCTGCTGCAGACAAACAGGACTGTCTTTATAAGGCAACCTTTCATCATGACATAAATGCAATTACATTATTGTTGGCAAGTAAGCATTATCCACCATTGTCATGTCAGAGCTTCATTAGTGAAGGTTGGTCTGGAAGTCAAATGCTCCGTTGTACGTTTTGACTTCTTATATTCGTCATCAGCTGATATGTCAGCCGGAGTATGAACGTGTTCATCGGCTGTGCTGAGCGAGCAGCTGTGAGTGAAAAACAACAGCGCGTGACGTGTGCAGAAAACAAATGAGTCTGTTTGCACTGTGAAGTGATTTCTTGTGCTACAGGTTGTTTATCAGGTGAGTTTGTAGATTTTAGGACGTAATTCAGAGATTCAGCAGAGGTGACGATCCTCGAGCAGCCTAACTTCTCACCTCTGCTCTTTTCCATGAAGTTTACTGTCTGACTTCATGGGAGCTTATTCATTTTAATCAGTGAACCAGACTCAGAAGTTTTCTATGAAGTAATAAAGCAATAAAAATGAAAAAAGAACTGAAGCTGAAATGTTTGTAATTTTCACAAAAAATGAGCAAAACAATCAACAAACGACTTTTTTTCTCTCTCATTCAGTTAATTGATTAATAATTGACAATCTAGTTGCAACGTTTGAAGACGTCCCTTTGGACTTTACTGGCTGTTACTGTTAATCCTGACAAACCCACAGACGGTTTGTTGCAGCCGTCTCCGTCACGTTGACAGCAGTTGTGTCTCTTCTTCGAGTGACTCTCGGAACACGGAGCATAAAAGTTTCAAACATCTTTAATGATGCAAACATACTCGAGTGTGGCTGTTTGTAACGCCGTAGTGTTTTTCTATGTCACGGCTCCGAACGCATCTGAAAGGCTGCTGCAGAACGCTGCACACGGATGGAAGGAAACACATCAATCATTCAGTGTTTTCATATCAAACGTCCCTCATTGCTTCCACATGTTGCATGTTCTTATTGGCTGCTCACAGTTACTGAGCTCGGCTTCACGTGCAGCTCGTCTGAATTTAAATGCTGCAGATTTGATTTGGTTTGTTACTGTGAAAAGAAGATTGTGATGCGTCACACAGTAAGACTGATTCTACACGGTGAATTGCATATTTGGAGTTAAATACATCAAATAAATCGATTAATATCAATCACTAAAGCTTCCAAAAGTTCCCCTGAAATTCAGAGCGTTGGGGTAAAGCCGCCGTTTGCTCCTCCTGCTCTGCAGCCGCTGTTCTCTCTCTCAAGGTGATTTGAAAGTCAGAGCCCAGCCGGTGAGTCTGAGGCACAGAGCGATGCAGGCAAGGCGACGACACAGCAAGGTTCAAATAATGTTAAGTGCTGAGGGATGATCCTGATGCAAGACAAACTGAACGAACTGGAATTGGGGCCCCTCACAGATAAGGTCAGCAGATAAAGAGCACGAGTATGAGATATTGTTCTCGTCGCATCAAGCCGATTGCTGGATGATATTTGGGAGCCCACTAGTTACCGTAGGATTGGATTTAAGGGGCTGCTGTGTCAGGAGGAGAGAATGGGATGAGTCATAGCAACCAGGCTTCAGGCTGGGCTCTGCGATGCTTTCTACCATAGCAATCATGACACTGAAGAAGCTGCTAACATCATGCCTACCTGCTGCTTCATGAAACAGGAACAATCACTGACCGATGTCAAATCTCTTTTTTCAGTTTATATTATGGTTATTAACGAATCTCTCTCGGGTCAATCAGTGAAATTAGCTGCTGAACCGGACACAGGTTGGACCGAGTCTTTGTACACAGGACGCATACTCTGCCAGGCGGCCAATCACAGCGCCCCATATGTTGAGATCTAATGATTTATCTCGTGTGAAGCTGAATATCTTTGATTTAGACGAGTTGAATCCGTCTTAACGATAACCTGTGTGCTTTATTTGCAGTCTCAGGAGACTGCAGGCGTCACACTCAACCAAACTCTATCTTGTACAATGACATGAAAAAAAGGAAGCTGCAGTAAAAACCTGAGTGTGTATTTGACAAGTAAGCCTCCTCGCGACATCCTCCAGGTGACACTAAAGCAGCATTTGCATATAATTCTGAGGGTTCTTTGTTTTAAGCACCAGGTGTTGATTACGGCGTCAGGACGGTTCGCTGACTGTCAGATAAGCTGTCACACAAAATCCTAATTTCTTGTAATAATATGTGGCTGCTGTCTGAACTGTGGTAAGCACTTTTCTGACAGGATTGCACTTCAGGTGGTCCTGTAATGGGACGTGTTGTGTTTGTTTAAGAATACAATTAAAGAGGATCTACTGGCAGTTAAACCTTTCTGCTGTGCAGCTGAAACTGGAACTGTGCATACTGTCTTGAAAGAAGTTTTATTATAGATATTTATCATATCGCAGTGTTTAATCCCAAAACTGGAGCTGACTGATAAAATAACGTACAGTAAGTACCTGCTGGGTTCCCTGGCTGAAGATGATGATAACAATAAAAGTGAGTTTGCTGCCCTGCCTGGGAGCCAGCGAGGTCCAGGAGGTGACCCTGTGCTGTTGTGTCCCCAGAGCAGCGGGAGGTGGAGCAGGAGGAGGGCAGCGAGGGCCGAGAGGAGGGACAGGACTCGCCGATCGCCTGCGGAGATGACATCCACCTCTATGACAACCAGATCAGCCCTGGGCCAGGTCAGTACACAGAGTAAGACAGAGTTAAGAGTGAGAGAGAGACAGATAGAGAGTGAGTGAAAGGGCGGTGGAGGTTAGAGTGTGTGGTGGGGATAAAGAGGGAGGAGAAGAGACTGAGGAAGAAGGAGTCAAGGAGACAGAGACGGTAAGCGATGCTGGAGGAGAGTTAAGATCCGTGTGAGTTATAATAATGAATGACTCTAAGTTAAATTTGGTGAGTGATGTTTGAAGCGGTGTGTTCACACTAACAGTGTTAAGTGGCTGTAATCAATGTTTTTATCCTCACCGTGGATCAAATGACTGCTTGTACATGAACAGGGATCACACTCATCCACAGAGAATTATCACCTGACTTTGCAGCTCCACAGAGCTTTCAGCTGCTCATTGTCTCAGTCAAGTGCGTTCCTGTCCAAACAGGAAAAAAAAAAAAGTACAGCGCTCGTGAAACTTTACAAGCACAGCAGCGTGGGTTCTTACGTCATGGCCCATCTCCATAAACTTCACTAAGCTCTCCTGTAAACTCAATTTTTCTAATCTTGTAGTTGTAATCTCCGCTGCCTGAAAACTTTTACAGCGTTCGCTCGTCTCTGTCCTGCTGCTTTTACGGCACGTCTGAATTAACCGCAGACTCGCAGATGGACTGCAGGCCGTCTGTCGAGCTCCGACGTTTCACCTGAGATGATGTTCATTGGAAACACACAAAGATGTTTGGTGCCAGTTCTCTTGCAGTCTCTAAAAACTAAACCCATCCACATCGTATGAGAGAACAGATGTTTCCAAATGTGCATATTTGTTTATTTGCTGGTGGTCTGAATCCAAACAGGATTATAGGTGCACTTCACGTGGTGAGTCAGATTAAAACACTGACTGTGGCAGACTTCAAAAGTGTAAGTGTGGCATGAAAATGTTGAATTTAGGATAATTAAAACAGAATCTCTGCTCATTCCTTCTCTCCTCTCTTTGTTTCAATCCGCAGGCTGCTGTACAACGATTCACTAATAACAGCTAATTTTATGGGAATACCACATATTCAAATAAATCGTACAAACCTCTGATTATTATTATTATTATACACCGTGTAACACTGAATCACAGCCTGTTTAGTCAGTGTTATCACACTAACTCACTAACGTTAGTCTAACCTTAATGTAATGTAATACAATGCATTAATGTAACAACATTAGCATACAAATAAAATGCACCTTTACTTGCTAAGACACCACATTATGTTTCCATCACTGATAAATGCAGCAGCTCATTGGCTGCTCGTGCTAACTGCACTGAACAGAACCAGGGAGCTCCAGTCGGCTCTGTGCAGGAATCCCTCATGGTGAATAGCCAGAATGCTGCTGTGCATGTAAAGGTGTCTCACTGCAGCCTCTGCATTGGTCTGATTTAAAGTTAGAATGTGTGTCACAGTCTGCTTGTCCACATATAACACAGGTGAAATAAAAACTGACCAGCTGCCTCTCTGAATATGCCTCTCCCGATCAATAATCTCCTCTGCTGTTCAGCCGTGTGATCAATATCACTATTTTTTCTTTCTTTCTTTTCGCTCCCTGTACTTCACCGGCTGTGCCTTTTTGGAGATGTTTTATATCATAACACGAGACGCATTCCTCTTCAAAGGGAGCGCGTCTCTCTCCGAGGCATCGTTCAAGAAGAAGGAAGCCAGAAGAAAATCCTCAAAACAACTTTCAACTCATTTCTGTGGAGGTCTGAGTCCATCCGCAGCCCCGACGGCAGCTGTTGACTTGACAGACAGCTCCTCAAGCTGCAGGTGCACACGATTTTGACCCCATCACCAGAAACCCCACAAGTCAACAGGTTACCGTTGCCACGGCAACAGTCACAGGTGCACCAGAGAGAGACAGAGAGAGAGAGAGAGAGAGAGAGAGAGGTGTGACAGGTGACCATGTCACTTGGGCTGATTCTCCATACATAGTAACACTTAAGGCGTCTGACAGGAGAGCTGAAGTGGTGCAAGCTGGGAACAAGTTAGAGGAAGAAAACAAGGAAGAAAACTCAGGCAGGTCTAAAATAAGAGAGTGTAAACTGTCATAACAGAACACATTATACAGACAATACTCATTACCATAAGTGGTGACTGTGACACAGGTGACGGCATGCTCACACACCTTTCATACTTTCTTCTGTCAGGTGTGACAGACAGGTGCTGTTTGAATAAATGCAGCATCTTTATTCTTAACAAGCTGTTTGACCACAAAGACAGGACGAAGTGTAAATCATGGAAAACGTGTCTTCATCACATCGATGTGAAAGAAAAAGAACAAATCCAGCGCCGGGCGAACAACATGATGAATCCAGAAATATGAAACCACTTGTATCATGTCGTGCCGTATAATGGCCGTATCACTCACCTCTAATTATCAGCCATTGATTCAGCCCTCTGGCTTTAGTTTGAGCTGAAGCCGTAAACCTGGCAGTGTTTTACAACACTCATCTCCTCCATACAGCTGTAAAATGTTGAATCCTCATTCTCACCCGCAGGTGCAGAATGTTTGTCATGCCCAGCAGTGTCTGTTCCCAGATTTTCGGTGCATTATTCATTGACAGCACAGCTGAATGTTGATTAGTGTGTTTTGTTTTTATCCTCCCTCCTCATCCAGGTCGAGTTGTCACATACATTTGATCCCAGTGTCATTAGCCGCGTGCGTGCCTCTTCCTGCTTTTCATTTATGTCACTAATTATAGGCTGATTTTATTATTCCACATCAGCAGACTGCTATGGAATATGTCCACCATATCAAATCAATGTAAGACTCTGAACAGGACTTTTAATCACATCCTGTCTGGCTACATAAGCAGTGGTTTGGAAGAGCACATAGCGTAGTGATGACATCAGAGCCAGAGACAGCGGCTCCTACCTCGGTCTGAGTCCAAAAACATCTGCGTGTTATCGCTAATTAACTTCTCTCCTCATATTATAAGAGAAAATCTGTGTTTCTAATCCAGGTTTATGATACTGTCCACGGTTCAGTCTCTGCCTGTTGGATATTAAGCTGCTCCATTGTAAAGATACATTTTATAATGGCCTTCAACATTTGAATTATTTAAAGAGCATTTCTAATTTAATGTCCTAAATACGAGCTCAGCCTCCTCAAAGTGCTGCAGTAGTTTCTTTTTACCACGATGCCATCGTCGTCTCTGAAAAACCTCAGTCTCAATTCATGCAGAAGAAAATGTTTTCTACGTCGGTAACGTTAAAACAGTTTCCACACGATTTGAATGAAACTTAAAGGTCCAGTGTGTCAGATTTAGAGTGATCGATGTGCAGACAAATCCTTTTGCACAGGAAGAAGAAAGTGAGGCGAGGAGGTGACAGTCAGCATCCACACCGACACACTGTCTGCACGTGCATGCAAAAAACAAGCGACAGCAAACTACAACTTCATAAAATAAGACAAGCAGAGACACATTATAATAAAATAATAAAGTGTATCATAGTGGCTGTGAAACAACCGCAGCACAGAAGACGAGGCACAGTTTGTCATCACTGTCGGAATAAAGGCCAAATTGTGACAGCTTCAATAAGATGAGACAGAAAATGTGAATTGTAACATCAGTAGTAAATGATCCATTTACAGCAAAACACTTTGAAACAACTATTGGCATTGTACCATGCATTTCCAGGTACATCCTGTTTGTTTAGTGCAGCTGCAACGTTCAATAGGACAAAAACACTTTCTGAAAGTCGAGTTTTGGTGGCAGACGCAGACAGAAAGAGGTCGTCTCAACTCAAACTGTTTCCTTTCACTGACCTTAATTCATGAGGAAATCCATTACGAGCCG
>CM024799.1:1087500-1102500 GCA_014281875.1 Nibea albiflora | reverse complement strand
TTCCGGAGGCTTATTGGCTTGTTAAAGGGGGTTTTCTTGCATTTCCATCACTGGAGGGAGGAGTTAAGCTGTGATTGATTTCCAGACGGAGCTGACATAGTGCATCACGCGGAGCAGAGGAGGAAAGCCCATGGTAACCTAATAATGTCCTCCCCACAGTAAACGGCGATAACTGCGTTATGTAACGCAGTGACGGGCTGTTTTATGAGAGTCAGCAGGGTACTGACAGTCTGCTAGTTAAGGGACTGAAGTGTGTTGAATACCTCATTCCCTCAGTTTGTCCCCGTATTGTTTTCCAACATAAAAGCTTTTTTCCTTTCCAGCACTGGGAAAATCCAGACCTTTGTACTTTATCTGAGCGCTCGCCTCGGCTCCACAGACGCGTGTATTAAGGCCTTATCAGCAGAGAACTTCCAATCCCTGTTCAATGAGAGCAGTTACAGACTTGCCTCTTGACATTTCCATCACCATTCGGAAAAAAAGGAGTCTCAGGCTGCTTTTCTGTACCGGCTGAGTGCTTGTTACTCCTGATCTTTATTTCACAATCCAGTAATGAGCCTCTGTTGCTTTCAATGCAAATGCAAAACATGATAATTAGCATGTCACTGCACATTTTAACGTGTAATATTCTCATTCAACAAAAGCAAACTGAAGTCATGAGGTGACCTTGTGGTGGCGTCAGAGTTTGAGCCAGGTCTAAGGTCAAACCTCGGCTTTCTGTGTGCAGGTTGCATGCTCTGAGTTTGCTTCCTTCCACAGTCCAAAGACTTGATAGATTGCCTGTAGGTGTGAATGTGTGAACTGGAAACTTGTACCCCAAACTATGTGACAGCTGCTGGTTACCGATAAATGTGGCCACATGTTACAAATAATCCAGTGAACGGCTGAATAGATTCTCTGCAAACCTCTGACTGTTTTGTTCTTCCTCAGACGCTGACGACTCTGGCTGCGTGTTACTGAACACATCAAGAAGGGTAAGCATAAATGTTCTTTCAATTAAATGCGATCAAATGTTACTTTAAAGAAAATGTGATGTTTGGCAGTGAAGATACGAGACTTAAAGATCGCTGCACAAGAAGCCCACAGCATGAATGTTTTAATTCCAAGAGCATGAAAAAATTAGTGATAACATTTAGTTCATTTTTAACTAATGCACACTTAAGAGGAAGAAGGAAGAGCCTCATTAAGCTGACACCAACAGGCGGCTGGCTTCTTGCACTATACGTTTATGGCAGAGAAATTAGTTTTGATAAAAGTAGAAGTGATTGAGCCGTAAACGACAGACTAGAAAGAATATTTCTGTAAATGAAGTCGTCAAGCTTCATTACATCAGCATTTTTTTCCCTGAGTCATGCAATACAGTCCTGTTTTTCCCAATATGTGTGCCCACAGTCCAGCGTGATGGCTGCACGGCTCTGCTGTCAGTGTGAACATCTGCTGCTGGTCATCTTTGTTCCATCTGAGAAGCTTGTTGTGTTTTAGCAAAGGCTTCAAAATATATAATGAATACATATTTTCTTTATGCAGCAGCCTTCATACAGAGGTTTCATCTCAGCGGGTTGTACAAAAGTGAAAACAAGTAAACACACCATCAAACAGCAGCAAATAGCAGGAACAGATATGCCAGTATACGGAGATAAAAACACAGTTAGTCAAAAGTAAAACTGAAAGTTCATTTATTCACAGAGCTTCACAAAAAAAGGCTGAGCTGCTGATTTTGATGATTTTGTGGTTGTTGTATTTTTAAGGTGCTGCCTGGCAGCGCGCTGGAAGAGTTACAGTCTAATCTTCTTGAAATAAACGCATGAATGAGTTGGAACGACCTTGGAAATATTTCTTAAATGAAAGAAAGCAGCTTCTTTATGGGAATTAAAACACTGATGCTACGTATACAGCAGCTGTAAAGAGAAGCATGAGAATCTGATCAGTGCTAATAAATCTGATGAATTAAAACGTCCCTGAATCAGGCCGATGTGGATCTCACAGACAGAGCCGTGCACTGTGTGCAGACTAACACAATAGCTGCTGATTTCATTGATTGTGACATGTTGGCAGAAATCACGGCTTTGTTCGATGTTTTATTGTATTTCATGCGATAAATTACAGACATACGAAGTGATAAAACAAATAGAAATGAAATAAATAAAGGTCAGATTCATCCAAACAAGATCAAAAATACAATAAGAATAATTAAATGGATCGCTTCAAGTTTAAAGCTGCTCCTCTCACTTCCTCTAACTGACTGAGGAGCAGACCGCCGTAACATCACACACGTCGAGTCAGTAAGTTGTGTGATTCAAAAAGCAATAACAGTATTTTAAAGTGTCCTCCAGTGAGCAGGTGTAATGTGTCCTCTGCCTCTGGACTTGGCCAGCACACACCTGCTGCTGCATCTTCCATCATCTGCATGTCTTTGCAGGGAAGACCAGACAAGAGAGAATTACAGTAATCAAAGCTGCCAGTAGGAAGGAGTGCACACGTCTTCTCAGAGTCTGCCAGCGATACAGTAAAAGTACAAAACTGATGTCTAAGTTGACGCGCTGCTTCTCTCTCTGAGCATTTACACCAATAATTACAACTTCTGTCTTCAGCCGTAGTGCAGTCTATGAAATCTGACGAGATGGGATCCATACGGTTCATCAATAGGACTAACACTGACGCGTCATATGGAGCTGCAGCTGCGTGTCATCTGCATACGGGAGCTTTGTAAATCAATCCCAAGGTCTGCGAGTATATTTCCCTGTGGGAGCATGTAAAGGCTGAACAACACAAGCGAGCATGAAAGCCAGACTGAAATAGGATGTTGTAGTCTACAAGAGGAATATAAATCATCTCCAACATGTTAGCGTGGCCAAAAGAAATCATTCACATTTAATAAAACATCCAAGAAATGACCAAAAAAGGTCAAAAGTGGGAGTCATATCATCAGCCTCCTGTGTGTGCACAGCAAACCGTCTCTGCTGATAAATGCATGTTGCTCTACCTCCACAGTTCAAGGAGTTTAAGGCAGCACCCAGAGGGCATCAGTTTAAGCTGGTGACCAAGGCTGTCAGGAGTTAGACTTCCTCAGTACAAGCCTGTCAGAGATCTCAGTTTGTTGTGCCTCCTTCCTGCCAACAGCTTGCCTGCTTCTTTTCACTAATCTCCCCGTTCTGTATTACATTTCTGTTTGTTTGCTCTCTCCTTCTGTTTTTTTTATCATCTTCACATGGTCACATCCTCCCTTCCTCGCCAAGAACTTTGTTTTGGATCTGTTTATTTGCAGCGGTCTATAAATAGATGAGTTTTGGTTATGTTTCTGCCAACGCTGCGCACTTTCCACTTTGTTTATGAACAGCTCGTGATATTCAGTTTAAAAATCAATGATGAATTAATTCAGTTTTGTAACCTTTTAATCACTTGACCTGAGGTGGAAAAGACCTGAGCTCTGCGAGATCTGTGCAAGCAACAAATTAAATTTAGTTCTACAAATAACTCGAGGACACGGACTTCCTCCTCGGCGCTTGTTTTATTTTGAAAGGAACAGCAGGGGATGCATTCATCTTCAGAACCTCTGTCAATCACACGATCAATGTCATCGAGGAGTGGTGGGCGTCTGGGCTCTTAATCGAGCTGTGTTCATCTCTCTGTCCATCTCGTCTTTCAGGTGATTTTTAGACACCACTGGTTTGACGGACTCGGAGAGGCGTAGTCTCTGCTGCTTGTTTGTCTCAGAGAGGCGTATTTTAAGGTCAGATCTTTAGGACGTTTGTGTTAGTGCATATAAATGCTTTTGTTTGGAAGCTTCAGTCTTAAGCTTGCATTGGTGATTTTGGCCGGCTGGCTCCAGAGCCCTGAATAATCTTCATTTAGTGTCAGCTGATGGCCGTACTGAGGAACAGTCAGAGCAATCGCAGCTTTGTAGCCGTCTTTGCTTTGAGGCGTGTTGAAGCTGAATTAAACTGCTGCTGTGTTAACTCACACTCGTGTTTAAATGAGCCGCAGCATGTAAAATACTGCTGCAGTAATATGAACACTTTAACATGAGACATGCTCAGACTGATCTTTCAATCATTCAGGTATCGTGACCCCGTCAAACTGCAACTATCTGGCAAAAACAGAATAAATCATATTGTCTGCCCAACACTGATCAACAGAAAAACTGAAAATGAGATGCAGCTCGCTGAGCGTTGATGCTTGTGTTGTCTTTTAGTTTCACAAATGCAAATCAGACATCATGGCCGTATAAATACCTCGGTGTGTTTGGGATATTTTTTAGCTTAGAATATGTCTGAGATGCTAATGCTTACCAAACCAAAGGAGATACAAGCAGACAACTTTATAAACGGACTAATGTGCCTTGGGTCATTTCTCCAGAAACTAGGGTGGAAGCATCTCGACTGTTTATTCCAGTTTCATTGAACGCAATGCAATCTTCTCCCCAGTATGTGAAGCTGATGAACTTTGAGGAGGAAGTCCGGGCACACCGGGACCTGGACGGCTTCCTGGCCAGGGCCACTATCCTGCTGGATGAGACGGCTGCCTCCCTGGACGACGTCCTGAAGAGAATGTTGCACCACGTGGGCCAGGACAGCCACACGTCCGAGCCCAGCTGCAACTTCGAGGAGGTGATGAGCATGCTTTTCACAGATGCAGGAGCGCAGGAGGTCAACGGTAAGCACACAATCTGTAGACGTGCAAAATAAGACCAAAATGTATGACACCTGACCTAGAAACATCTGACGTCTGCACGTCAGCGCCGACCTCCGGCTCGGGAGCAGAATTGTCAGATAGACTTGAGAATGGTTAAGGAAGCTTTTAGGACCCGGAGGAGAGTTTGTGCTGTTTGAACGGAGGCTGTTCATTCGCCCCGCAGCTTTTTTTAAGTGGACACGAATAAAGCTCAATGTGCTGGATCGTGTTGGCAAACATTTACGTGTCCAGACAAACTGCAGAACGCAGCCATCGTACACTGAATTCACAGCCACAAATAATAAAATCCCTCTCGCTTCTATTCGTGGTCAAGTAGTAGTTCAATATTTTTCAGATAATTGGAAATGCTTTGGAGACACTTTGGTGATTTTTCAGCACTGGAACCTGCTGCCACTTTTCCTGTGTACAAAAATATGAAACATTTTAATTTGATATTTCAGGCTAAATTCTTTCCTTTCCTTTGGAGCTGAACATCGTAGATTTATTGTACCGAACAAGCTGTGTGAGATATGCTGGCTTCATGCACACCTTCCTCTCCTCTAATGCATAAATTCATTTTTGAACTGCAGCATAGTTTCCTCAGGTTTGTCCCATTTGTGGGCTTACAGATCCCTGTCACATTAGCTCAGTCCCTCCAGCACAGGTCCTTTTGGCTGAGTAGCAAAGCCTCTTGGTTAAGGCGAATCTCCTCCTCAGCCCATTAGAGCAGGAGAAATCCGCCTTCTTACATAACAGTATGTACCCGCTCTGCCTGCGAGCTGCGCTGAACGCTGCATTCACAAAAGTAATTATTCGGCAAATCAAAAGATGTCACAGGAAAAAAAAATTGAAAGGACATGTTTTATTTTTTTCAGCCTGTCAGTGTTGCCGGGCTGTTTGGGGTTTTCTTAGCACTGCATGTGGAGGTAATGGTAGTGTAAAGTCTGCCTGTCATGTTCTCAGTGTTTTCCTGTCTGGCCGGGCTGCTGTCCGCAGTTGTTGATGGTTAGTCAGAGGTGGGTGGTGGTGGTGTGTGACGCTCGCCCTGCACAGCCGCCTCTGACAGATCCGTGAGGTGATAATTGACTTCTGTCATCGATCACTCACTTAGCTTTTCAAATGGCTCTCTGAGACTCTCAACAAGACGCGGTGACTGCTGCTGCTCCTCGACTGTTTGTCTCTGAGAAAACGCCACAAAGAGGCGACGGGGAGACTGCCATCTTAACAAAACGGCCTCCTGCGCAGGTCCGTGCTGCTCTGCAGATCAGTCTGAACATTCAGGAGGTTCACTGAATTTTGAAATCACATCAAGCAACAGAAGAAAAGATTTTTAAATCAGTTGTACTTGTGTTGCTGTGATCTTAAATATCAGCTTCTGCAGTGCTTATCAGAGCTCAGCTGTCATATTGAAGTTATCACTCACAAACAGTATACATGATTTTATTTTAATATTATGCAACAGAAAGTCCTGTTAGAAGTTGAGTTATCAGTCTGGGGATTTGCATTAGTTACAGCAGGATAATAGCAGAGAGGAGAATTGGTTGATAATTAATTTCACAGAGCAATGATGTAACAATTGCACAATTATGCAACAAATAAAGATGACAAAGATTTACAGTTTTAACATGCAAATGAGCAGCACGCCTGTACTGTAGCTGCACATGGTGGATTCCAGTTAACTCGGACTCTTAAATTTAGATTTTGGTCTTATTAATAACTCTTTAAGAATATGCAGAATTTCTTTTTTGACATGTTTCTCTTCAGTATCTTGTTTTGCAATAAATTCCCTTCACTCAGAGTTCGAATCCCCGCGATGCTCGTAGATCACTAAATTAAAATCACACGCCGAAACACTGGCGTCCTGCTGCAGGGGGGGAAATATCTCTGGGGGAGGAACAAAGGCTCTTACATTCACATTGCATGTTAAGTATGTTATCAATGGGACATATCTCTTCAGGTATTAATTTCTGCCATATCTACGTTCACTCTGCCACGGCGGCGTGATACGGTTGGCGAGCCGACCAGCTCATTTGGAGTGTAATACTGTACAGCTGTGAGATAAAGAGAACAGGGCGAGATTATAACGGGCACAGAAAGAACAGAGAATTACAGAAATGAAAAAGATGAAAGCCCGCAGAGATAATTAGTCCTGCTCCAACTTGTGCAGAGAGAGAAGAGTCGATTTTTAGAGGCCAACTTGTGCTGTTTTTTTGTTCACTTCTCTCCTGGGATTTGCCGACGGAGCACAATACACACACACAGAGGGTAACGAACAGCAGCGCTGATGACGCAATGCATTGATAATAATATCACTTCAGCCACTGTAAACACTAAACATGCCTCTATTGATTCAAAAACACTTCATCCTTCAAGATCGTCCAAGTATTTAAACCAATAAATGATTGGAGGATGCTGAAGATGATGACGGTGCTCACAGCAGTGATGAGCGGCTGCCACAGAATGACTAATTGTCAATATTTTGAGTAATGATGTATTGTATAATTGTATTTTCCTCTCTTCCTCCGTGATTCTGTTCGCAGCTACAGCGCTCGGTTGCAATATGCGGCGCTGATTGTGTGCCCTATTTGTGATGACTGTACCATAATTTCTCCCTAAATTGCTGTCACCTTTGATCGATCTCGCCGGCTCTCCACTTCGTCTTCATTTGCATAATCCCCCTCTGTTTTTTTATTTATTTTTTGATTTGCCGGCTCGAATCAAACTGAATAACAGTCGCACATTCTTCATTTTAAAGCTGCAAACATGAAGCTGGGACGTCTTTTAAAACAAGATGCTCATGGGATCAAAAGGTCGTCAGAGAGCTGCAGGAGAAGCTGCACGCGGCGTCTCTTACAACATGTTTAATGAATTCAAAAATACATGAGCATCTGTTAAAGCAGGGGGATTATTGCTCATCTCTATTTCTGTATTTCTAAGCAACATATTTGCAGATACATGTTTATTTTCTGACAGCAGGCGCTGTAAGTATCCTGCATGTGATTAACTCTGTTCGACAGGAAAGGTGCTGTGTATTTTTGAATCAGCCGTCTCTCCGTTATAATAATAATAATAATAATATATCTTTTCCAGGCCGGCGGCGTGACTTTTCACTGTGAAAATCTCTCTGTAACGTTCTGCAGGAATGATCAGAATACTAAACCGGAGACATTAATTCAAGCTCTTTAGCACACGGAGAAGAAGAAGAAAAAAAAAAGCGGTGGCCATACGTGTCATTTTTCTCGTCTTGATCTCTTCATTGACGCTTTCTTTGCACACATAACTGCTATCAGTGATAAAATCCAATTTTTTGGCAATAGCCTGTAGACGGTAATCAAGATAAGATCGCTCTGCGCCCAACAAAGACGAGACATTGAGGGATTTTCTCTGGAAAATGATATTTAATATGCATGAGGTAAAGGAGGGCAGGAAATGAAGCTTCTGTTCAGCGGAGATATTTATGCGCCAGCCTGTTAACCAGAAAGTGTGTCTATGTATATGTGTGTGTGTGTGTGTGTGTGTGTGTGCTCGCCTGTTGATCAGGAAAGTGACTGAACTGACTCTCTGGTTTCTCCTCTTGTTTTTTTCTCTCCACATGCAGACAAGTCTCAAAGTTTCGTTTTCTTTGATGACGGTAAGCCGTGCTAATTGGGTGAAAATGTCAGCATCAGCCGCCACGAGGCTGCAATCAGTGCTTTTTGCTTCTGTACCAATCACCATCAGTATGCCATTTGTGTTCCTCTCCACGCTCGGGACTGGGTCGATCCATTGAGTCATCAAATGATTACAGACACCAGCAATCCCTCCCGTGTCACAGATATCGATGCCTCTTCAGCGGCCCCTCAAATCAACGCCCTCTCTCCGTCCAGCGGACTCATTGTCCAATAATGTTATTAGCTCTTTTTGTAAAGCCCGCTGAGGAAAAAAGAAAAAAGAAAAGAAGCTTCTTTGAGTTTAAACTGACAAAATTAATAATAATTTGATTGAGCTGGAAGGGATCAAATTTGAATAATTTAATCAGCGTGTTTGGCGTTGGAGTTTTGCCCTTGGTGGAAAAAATGTTTAGATTTATATTCAGGTGCGTTGTTGTTCAGACCGGTTACATAATCGGACTTTAGCTGGTGATGTATGCGGCACTTCACTTTGAGTCCGTGTAGGACGTTGGTGTATTCACCATTAATGTAATTTGTTTCATGTAAGCGAGTAGAAGATTATTGACAACCTCTCAAGATAACAAGGTGTCACCATTGACCCAGTCCTAGTGGTCCTCTCATCACCATGTGATATCACAGCATCTGTGTCCTGCATGGTGATTGGCTGTGACGGAGCTAATATACAGTAAGTGTTTCATCTTCCGCCGCTGTATGGAGCCCCTCCTGTGTTTTAATCATCTCCTTCAACGTGCCCTCCACAGCCCACAGGTTGGTTTGAAGGAAACCAATCATTTCCCTCGTGTGCGTGCGTGCGTACGTGTGTGAGTGTGTGTGCGTGATGTCGCTGACAGCTCCACCAATGGTTGAGACCACAGTTAATCTTTAAGGCAGCATAAGATCAGGAGGTTTTATTGAGGTCACCTCTGAGCATAATGTAAGGAGTCTCCTTGGCAAAAGGACTGCCGTTCACGCTCTCACACACTCTGTGTTCTCTCTGCTGCTGATGTTTGACGGGCACGTCGGCCAGAGGAAACATTAACATTAACAGATTTATTGATTTGTTGATTGTTCCTTCGCCCTCACGTGATTTGCGATCCAAACTCGTGCAGAACGCCGAGAACAATTCAGCAAGAATCCCGACAGATCAAAGGGGGAATCCAGAACACGCAGCTCTGCCGTCCTCACATTTTTTCATCACTTTCCATTGAAGTTTGTCACATTTGATCAGCCGCGCGGGAGCGTTCTGAGCTGTTTGCATGCGGAAAGCTGACGAAACCGTGCAGAAACCTGAACGCAGCTGACAAATGTATATGCTGCACGTCTTAATTACTCCTCCACTTGATCACATCGGCGACCTCAGTCACGCGCTTCCTCTGCTCGAGCGTGGAGTCAGGTTTGATCAGCTGGTGGAAGGAGGGAACGAACAGCAGAGACGTGGTCACACACTAAATCCAGCTTTCCATTAACTTAAAGGAATCACTCAGAAATGTGTTTTGACGTTTGCTATTAAACCAGCAGATGCTAATTATTATTCCAAACAGGATTTTCTTATTTGTGTTGTGTCTCGAGGGGACCTTTAAGTAAATGCACATCAGAATAATGTATGCAGCAGAGAGGAGCGGCTGCTGCTCGCCTGTGAGTGAGGACAGTGACTGAGATTTACGATCAAGTGCTTGATTAGAAGCTAATATATCATTGTGTAGGAGAATAGTGAGATTTAGGCGTGAACGCGGACGCGTGATCGCGCTCTGCCTCACATAGAGCAGACAGCAGCGTTAGCTTCTCTCACATTGTCTGTTGGTATGGAGGACCACAGACGCCACATGAAGACTCGGCGTCTCTCTGCGTCTGTCTCGTCTTCACTGTGATCTGCGCCTCCTTCCTCCTCGTCCTCTCTTTATCTTTGAATCTTTCTTTTGTTCTGTTTGCATCTCTCTCTTTTCTGTCTCTCCCCTCTTCTCCTCCCTGACGTCAATGAGAAATTGGATGGTTTTTGATTATTACATGGCTGTCAGGCTTACTGCTATTAATTGAATTGAATCCCAGTCCACCTACTTCACTTCTCCGTCCCTCCCTCCCTCCCTCCCTCTGTCTCCCTCCCTCTGTCTCCCTCCCTCGCTTCTTTTCATCTTGTCTCACTCTCATTTTCCGTCTTGTTTGTCACGTTCTTTGTTTTTGGTGTGATTTATTATTTTTTTTCATTCCCTTGGTTCTTCTTTGCTCCTCTTTCTTTTGCTTGCATTTTATTTTTCTCCCTCCGTGGCTCCCCTGTTTCTCCTCTTCCTCCCGTCTCTCCCCCCTCTCTCTTCCTCGTCATTCGTTCTCTCTACAGGCCTCTTTTCATTCTCTCTTCCCTTCTTACTCTTTATCTACATGCTCTCTCTCTCTCACTCTTATTTCTCTGTCTCTCTTGTCTGCGACCCCCCTCCCTCTCTCTCTCTCTCTCTCTCCCCCTTCCTGACTCTCTCACTCCTTGAGCACTGTGATACTGTTGTCATGGTGACGGCCATCATTTTCTGGCATGAATGGAGGATACTTTATTGATGAGACGGCATGGCAGAGGGAGAGAAAAGGAGAGTGATGGAGAGAAAGACAAAGACAGGCAGGAAAAAAGGGAGAAACCGCTGGCAGGGAAATCAGAATGATATGGAAATGATCGTCCCCGCTGCTTACGATACAAAACATTTCCACCCTGTAATTTGCTCAGTACTGATGAGTCGAAGAGGACGTTGCAAGCCAATGCACGCTGAATGTTCTTGAGGGGTTTGGGATAGTCTGCTGTAGAATATCCCCCAAAACACGATTATTCATCAGCCCCAGCGTGAGAAGACAGGAAGGGAGATTCCTCTTATTAGGAAGCAGTCAGCCGTTCTCAGCAGAGACCCTGCTTTCACGTTTTTAATGATTTGTTCTGTAAACACGGCAACATAATGAAATGTGTTTTTTTAATCTGCAAACTGGAGCGTCGGTGCTTTCTGGGTTGGATGGACATCGTTATTAGCGTGTCGTGGTGTGGTGTGTGCACACAGTACAGACTGTCTAAAGCAGAAGGCGAGCTTGTTAGACTCCTCTGATGTAGACCTCACATCGAGAAGCTTGGCACGGCTTTAGATTGAACGTTTCAGGCTTTTGGCTGACAAGTCAAAGATGTTAGAGTCCGCTCTTATTTTGAAATGTTTTAGATTGAATCGAATGAGTAACAAACATGTGAATATACGTTATTGCAGTCAGCCATGCATCAGAGTTCAACACTGTGTGTGTGTGTGAGAGAGTGTGTGAGGATTAAACTGGACATGGGGTCCATCTCAGTTAACTTGTGTGTGTTTGACCTCTGACCTTTCCCCTCACAGTCCACCTGCTGTCAGAGACCATCCAGGGGGTGACAGCCACCGCCACCGGGGTCCAGTACCAACAGTCCTGGCTCTGCATCCTGTAAGTCAGAACCTGTGCATGAATGTGTGTGATCTGCCTGTTGGACTGATAAATACATGACTGAATTATTGTGATTGTTGCAGAAATAACTTTCCTGCTGTTTCAGCCCAGTTTTCCTGAAAACATAACAACGTACAAAGTTCTGGGCCGATTATTGATCTGAAGAAATATTAAGACACTCGTCAGGCCACACATTCTCCAACACTGATCATAGTCCTTGTTATGTTTATGTAATTAGTTATCCATGAGGTAATTAGATTACATCAGAATGAGACTTTTATATCTACAGACGCTGGACAAACTAAACTAAACTAGTTTCTCCATCACACTAAGAAGCAACTACACCACTAGATGTCACCGAGTCACACCGGCCCTGCAACTGTATGAAGTTCAAAATATGAGAA
Organism: Nibea albiflora; assembly: GCA_014281875.1. Classification (NCBI taxonomy): domain Eukaryota; kingdom Metazoa; phylum Chordata; class Actinopteri; family Sciaenidae; genus Nibea; species Nibea albiflora. The sequence goes on along the minus strand of CM024799.1, from coordinate 1,090,343 downwards.
ACGTGTTTTGTGTTTGTCTAAATGAAATAGATCCAATCAGAGACAGAGAGAGAGCGAGGGGGGTTAATCTATTGAAATGAAGGCCGCTGTCGCCAAGGTGAGGTGTTGACATTTATAAAACCTCCTTCTTTTCCTCTCTCCGCTCCAGCTGCAATGTGAAGCATCTCCAGAGGCGTCACGTGTGCATCTCCCGCCTGGAGAGGCCGCAAAACTGGGGGGAGAACTGCTGTGAGGTCCGCTATGTCATCCTGATACTGGCCCCGCTCAAAATGGTAACTGCTACCCCGGAGGGAGGAAACGATACGCAGGATTTATCTGACTTTGCTGGATTACTGAGGCATTTGTAGACACAGTCGTTTGTCACATTTACTGTATTTGTGCTGACGTCTGTTCGTACTGCAGTCACACAAACATTCCTCCTCATTTTATGAACTCATTCCTCGTCATCTCACTTTCTCATCATTCTTTGCTTAAAGCTAAAAGTCATTTAAGGTGTGTGAGCTGCAGGTGTATGAGTTCGTACAGTCCGACTCACCATATGATCAGTGGAAGCATCCTGCTGCTGAAGCACAACTAATTGATCATTTGCATTCCCTCCTGCTCTGCTTTGAGCTGCTGCGTTTAAAAGGAAAAGTAGATCAAGTTCAACAGTTAAAACTTTGTTTTAATTAGTCTGCTACTTACAGTGACCTGTCACAAGTCCAATTAAGTTTAGATTTCATACAGCAAGTTCAGTTCTGGGTGAAACTATAGAATGAATCATTTCATACTTTTACATATTTTTTACCCCAAAAGTTCTCCGACTGGTAAAAACCTGTCGAGTTTCTTCCTGCAGGAAGACACGATCAGCACGAGTCACAGTGCTGTGACGACGACAGCCCAGAAAAAGTTTCCTTTAATTGATCGCAAAAATACAAATCGTACAGAAACACAAATGAGCTGCTGATTTAGCCTCCATAATTAAAGTGATATGAAATTACACTGAGTGTTTGGGCTGCAAGTGAAGGTCTTAAAATACAGTTAAAACATGAGATGATGGCAGGCTAGCTGCAAAGCTGTCTGCTGAACTGAATTCAATCAGAGCGCCTCGGTACCGTGCGTAGGCCCGGGCGGCCTGTTGGCTGAACCTTTCGGGTCACTGTTGTGCAGGACTGCTGTTTTTCCTCAGCTCTGATGAGCTAGCTGTAGCAGATCCTGTAATACCCGCCATTCCCATCAAAGTATGAACTCTTCTGCTCCTCATCAAACCACTCAACCCTCCTGTCCTCGCACACACACACACACACCTGCAGACACACACTCACGTGAAGACTCTCTTGTCTTTGAATAGCTCTGATTGTTGCCCCCACTCCAGACGCAAAACCACACAAACCCTCAACCCTGTTTCTGCTGAGGAACGGGGGATTCCTTCATGCGTGTTCCCAGTTCCCCGAAAAGAACAGCATGTTCACCAGCCCACCATCAAACTGCAGAACCACCAATCAGCGCCGCCTCAGCTAACTGCAGCATGTGCTGTGTGTGTTTGTTTGGTTGGTTTCTGTCTCTCTTTTTCCCCCATAAACCTCTTTTTGTGTTCGTGCCCTCCGCGGTGCTTCCAGCGCCCTCCATGCCAGTCTGTGAGGCAGCAATCACAACCACTAATGGCATTATCAGAGACATTAATCTAAGCCCCAAGTAAACATAACACACTATTATGTCTCAATTATCCTTGATGGGGGCTGCTTCTGCAAGAAGAAATCTTTGAAGGAGCATGATGATGATGATAATGGGAATTCCTTTGGTTGGTAAATGTATGTAATCTAGCATGTGAAGGGTGGACCGCTTCCATCAGCCACCACTTAGAGAGCTTTACAGCGTTTGTGGCTTTTCTTTTCTTTCCCCAGCGTGAATGTGCTGAACAGACATGACCTTTCTTCAGAAATGTTCTGTTTCTCATTCACTCAGTTAAACACATACCTGAAAGCGCCTGTCAACACATTCATGTTCGCTTGGCCTCAAACTCCTCTGGCTCTTTTTGCTACTTTTGCAGCGCTGCCCTCCGTCTTTGATGTGGACGGCACTTTGTTACACACTTTCTGCACCCACATTTTCCCAATCGGGCCTGGTTAAACTAGTGACCTTCAAAACTTCAATAAATCCCACAATGAAAAACCCAAATGATGAGTTTGAAATGCTCTCAGACTGGTCAGGTGTCTCCAAAATGCGTGCAGCTCCTCCTTTATGGAGGATGGCAGCTGTAGCTCACTTTGGATTCCAGTGGTTATTCAGGGTCACAGGAAAATGTAGCAAGACAGCTTCTGCAGCATAATCCACTCCTCCGGCATTAATCCATAAGTTCACTGTGTTAGTACACTACTTCTGTGTCACCTCATAACTCTGAAACTTGTTTCTGTGGAAACCTTTAGCCTTCCTTCCTTCCTTCCTTCCTTCCTTCCTTCCTCCCTCCTTCCTCCCTCCTCTGGTTAAATGGGTGAATTGTCCAGACATTCAAGGTCCCGAGAGGATGAACCCCGCTGAATTCTGTGCACCCCTTTGACCTTTCCTCCTCCACATTTTTCAATTACCCAGTGAAATATCTTAACATAGACTTGATGGATTGGCACATTTCCTTCTGCAGACATTCATGCGTCCCAGCAGATGCATTCTAATGACTTTGCTGACTTTGCTGACTTTGAGTTTGACATTTTTGGGTTTTGAGTGAAATATTTTCGAACAAGTATTTGATGAATTTCCAATTAAATTAAGCACAGAAATGAGTTGTAATCACTGTCTGGGGGAACAAGCTATGAACTACTCTCTGTGTCCTTACTGGGCTTCTTTTAGTCTGCTGACGGTAGCTGCCG